>CANTUQ010000155.1:600000-777329 GCA_947683425.1 Excoecaria cochinchinensis
ACAGGCACAATTAATTTCATCATTGGGTAATCCTATTCTGGGCTGCCTCGGGACCCGGTGTCTATAGTTGCCCCCAATTTTGGAGAGGCTAGTGCACAGGTGCCTAGGTGAGCCAAAATTTAGAAAAGGGAAAGAAGCGCATACCTGAGGCGGCCATCTTTCCTAACTGGACGATGTTGTTGTGGTGGTTATTGCGAACTTGTCGGCATGTTATTCTTTGTTAAAGCGAGTTACCATGATCATGTATAAATCCTCGTTGAAGTGATATTTACCGTCAGCATGTAAATCTTTGTTCAAGTGGTAGTGGCGTGGTCGTGCTAACCTTCCGTGGAATGGTAGTGTCGCTATCGTGCTAACCCTTGTGAGATTTGAAGCGATAGTGTAGTGATTGTGCTAACCCTCCATGGAGTGGTAGTGTGGTAAATATGCTAACCCTTCTGAAGTGGTAGTGTCATGGTCGTGCTAACCTTTCATAGAATGGTAGTGCCGCCATCGTGCTAACCCTTCTGAGATTTGAAACGGTAGTGCCGTGATCGTGCTAACCCTCCGTGGAGTGGTAGTGCCATCATCGTGCTAATCCTTCTGAAGTGGCAGTGCCGTGGTCGCGCTAACTTTTCGTAGAATGGTAGTGCCGCCATCATGCTAACCCTTTTGAGATTTGAAGTGGTCGTATGTGGTCGTGCTAACCTTCTATAGAATGGTAGTGCCGCCATCATGCTAACCCTTCTGAGATTTGAAGTGGTAATGTCGTGATCGTGCTAACCCTTCTGAAGTGGTACCCCCTGAGAGGTTTTTTGATTTGATGCTTGGATTGATGTTTGGATTGATATTATGATTGATGTAGCCACTCGCCTTTTGCCGGTGTCTGCATCGAATCTCTCTTACTGTAAAATTGGAAAGCCAAATATGTAGGAAAAATAGTGAGCATGCACGTGAAATGTATGTATCATGCAGAAATGCAGGATAAGAATTCATCTAAGTGGATTTAGAGATGATAGGCGGTCTGGCTGCAATTTGCGATTGGATTGATGCCTTTTGAAGCTGCTTTTCAATTTCGTGCCTTGGGGGTTGCAAGGTTCTCATCTGATATCTGTAGTTATTTTTTGAAGGTAGTGCGTCCCTTGTGGATTTTTACACTAGCTTTTCTTAGCGGGAAATGCGTCCTTTGCGGATTTTCACATAACCATGTGCCTTATTTTTGCTTGGAAATGACCCAACCCAATCCAGCGGCTTTTTTTTTTCTTCTTTGTTTTTTTTTTGAAGGACAGACTGCATGTTTCCAAATTTTCACCCTATCCCTTTGCCTAACTTTTGCCTAGAGCGCCAATTACGGTTTTCATCTCTAACGACTCTTTTTTTTTTTGTTTTTTTTTGCAGATTGTAAAGGAGGCTGAAGCTGTTGCCAAAAATCTTTCAAGCATGATCGGCTTGTACTTACATCTTAGATCATGGTTGCATGAGCTTGATTCTTATCATGAAGGTGCTATAGAATTGGTTTCACAATTGACAGAAGAATGCATCAGCTGAAGGGCCCGAGTAGCGAGAAAAGCAGAGGGCAGATAGTAATAATTGCTACCTTCATGTCGGAACTAGATAATTTTGAGTTTGCAAAATGGACTGCTCTGACCGCATCAATATTGCATAAATGCATATGTTTTAATTTGATTTCGTAACAAATGATCATTATTTGGCGTTAACTCAAAGAATATAAGACCTCATCTAATCTCCAGATAAACCTTGAAATCATTAAACTCCTATTAACAACTAGGCCTTTCGGGTTTTCATGATTGAAAATTTTCTCTATGCCCTTAATTTTTGCCCAGGATGCTCTTTTTTTTCTTTTTTTTTTTGAAGCAAATTCTAAATGCAACTTTGGGGACAAGACTCAACTCAAATGCATAAATGCACTCGTGGCTTTTTGCTTGAAGCTCAAGAAACACCATATGCCTCTTCTTACGTACCGAACCTTATTAGAAGGTCATCTCCGCTAATTAGATAAGACTGAACCAAGAATCAAATGGTCTTACTTTGGTTGTAGCGTTAGGCTTAGGTAGATGGCTATCAAAGGAGGATCAGGTTGCTAGAGAAAAATGGCCGTGATATTTAGTCGACTGATGGGAGGACCATTCTTAGCTCAATTGCCTACTATAAATGTATTCTTGAATTTGGGTTTGATAATACTTTAGCTTATCAAGCTCAGAATAACAATTAAGTTAAAAAGATAACCACAGAAACTTATCAAGGGGTTACTATCTTGAGCTCTGCTTCTTTTTTCCTCTTTTCTTTTTTTTGCTTTTGTCTTTGACTATACAAAGTTTGTGAATGACTAAACCTTCTTCCCGAAGTGTAAACTCATCCTTACCATGGCAATTTTTGATAACCCAAAGGATTGTCAATGATGTACATTCATCCTTACTAGAGCGGCCATTCTTCTAAGGGGAGGCAAAAATCATTTTAGGCGAAGGGTAGTTTCAACATGTGGAACAACAAAATTGGTACGTATTTAGCATACCAGCATAAAGGTATTCTTGAATTTGGGTTTGATAATACTTTAGCTTATCAAGCTCAGAATAACAATTAAGTTAAAAAGATAACCACAGAAACTTATCAAGGGGTTACTATCTTGAGCTCTACTTCTTTTTTCCTCTTTTTTTTTCTCCTATCTTTTTTTTGCTTTTGTCTCTAACTATACAGAGTTTGTGAATGACTAAACCTTCTTTCTGAAGTGTAAACTCATCCTTATCAGGGTAATTTTTGATAACCCAAAGGATTGTCAATAATGTACATCCATCCTTACTAGAGCGGCCATTCTTCTAAGGGCAGCCAAAAATCATTTTAGGCGAAGGGTAGTTTCAACATGTGTAACAACAAAATTGGTACGCATTTAGCATACCAGCATAAAGGCTCAACGGGCTAGCAAGTGATTGCAAAATAAAGGTGGAAAACAGTCATTTAGAGAGCTATACAAAGAAGGCTGCCTAAATCATTTTCTAGGTTCCGTCTTATCTAGGGATCGTTTTGACGGGTAATCAGAAAGGTTCTAATGCTCTTAGTGAGTTTTCATCCAATCCCCTAATTCCAACTAGTTTTTTTTATCACCATTTTCTATTTTTATTTTCTCTTTTTATTTTCAGCTCTCAGAATTTTTCTCTCTTCAGGAGATATATCAGATGCTATCAAGATTTTCTTTGGGTTTTCCAAAGTTTTGAGATTAAATGTAATCGTATTAATTGAATTAATATCAAAAAATGAATGCATCTTGATCATAAGAAATGAAATCATTAGAAACATTATACAAATACGCAAAATCGTTCATTTTATTAAAATTACCAATACTGCAAATATTGTCATAAAAAGGGGTCTTGGAATAAAAAGGAACAAAAAAACATAATCTTCTCCTCCGATCACATTCATGGTAGGGGGACTGCATTATAGCCTGCCCTTTTCTTCTTGTCTCTCTTCTTAGGGTCATTTATCTCCTTAGAATCAATAAGATCTTGAATTTTATTCCTCAAAGTTTGGCAGTAATCTATTAAATGCCCATTGTGCTGATGGTAAGCGCAGTATTAATCATCTCTATGCCCCAACTTTCCTTGATTCATTGCTGGCCTGGGTGGCAATGGTCTCAGCTTGCCTTCCCTTGTGAATTTCTCCAATATCCAAGATAGAGAGCAGCCTAAATTAGAGTAGTATCTCTAACCCTGTCCAACCTTGGTGGTTGAAACCTCGGCCGTCTTACCATTTCTATTATTACTGCTTCTAGCGCCGCCTGATTTATACCCTGATTGGTTGCCATAACCTTTCCCAGCAAATTTATTTTGGCTTGCTTTCTTTGCTAGGTAAGCCCCCTCAGCCTCTACAGCAATGCCCTTAAGCGACTCCCAATCTCTGAGCCCCTTAAAGCTGAGCAAGTCCCTCAAGTAAGGGCAAGAATTCCTGATAAATAGCCTAATTTGGTCAGCAATGTCAGGCTTTCTCTTCATCTTCATGACCCTATTTCTGCATCTTGTAAGGTAATTATGGAATGACTCATCATTCTTTTGCAAGGTCTTGAGTGGTTAAAGCTTCAGTCTCCTCTACCATTGATGATTCTATGGATGATTCCTTGGTCGTTGAAAGTGGCTCAAAATTCCAATCCGACACTAATTCTGTCAACCCAAGGGGCAGATCTATCCTCACCAGTGGACCGTCAGAACCTCTAGTCCACCTAGGTGAATCTATGATGGCTGAAAGATTTAAATTGTTAGAATGATGCATGAATGATATATACAATGCATGATTGTGTTGATGTAGCATAGACAATCACATACAAGCAGTTAGATCCTTCCAACCTTGTTGCTCCCACATAGAGGGTCATACAGTCTCTTTCCTAGGTGGGCTTGACCCATGGGTCAACGGGGAACCCAATAGGTGCGTATGGTGCGTAGTGGGAAACCAATAGCATAACACTCTTAATTTAACCACTTAATTAACTGATTTTGTCCAATATATGATGAACTATGTAGCAAGCACGGTATTACTGTACATTTCACCTAGTGGAAGTATCTATTGCCATTACATGAGCTTTGGTCAAAGGTAGTGATACTTTAGGGCTATCCAAGCATGGTCTCTGCCAACGGGTCTAGGTCATCATGAGCATAACAACCGATTAGGTCTCCATTTGATATACCATAAGGTATGAGGCTTGGGCTGGTGATTATTCTTAACACTTCCCCACATTGAGTGAATGTAAGATCGTGCTTCAGGAATGCACCGGGGTTAAGAAAGGGACCAAACTAGCATAATTCTAATGCTCTAGCATGGATGCAATGCAATTTTTTCAAAAAGAGATAAAATTTTAATTTATAAAAAATCCAATTATATTATTAACCAAGACTGTTTCGAAGCAAAGTTTCAAAGTCCCCAGCAGAGTCGCCACTGTGACGCGCGTCGGACCCCATCACTTCCCGGAATGGCCGCTTTTAGGGCTCGAGAGGGGTTTGCATCTTTTGATCTTGGGCAATCATGAGATATTTTGGACACCTCCTTCCAATAGAACATTAGAAAGATCATCTAATCCCATAAACCCTTTAGGCACCTTTGTGATTTTTTTGAGTCGCCACCCAATTTACAAAAAATTGGAAAAATTCGTCTAACCTCGAGGTCTAAACTAGAGAAAGATTCGGAACTTTATTCTTATTAATGCCTTGGTTAATTATAAATGGGTTTTTAATTCTAAAAATTTCATCTCTCTTCTCACACGGTCATGTATTAAAAATAAAGTGCAAATCAAGCAGTAAAGAAAGCAATCTAAAGAAAGATAAAAAATGGGAGAAAATACAATCCCCCAAAATAAAAAAGGTATTAAAATTTGGGACAAAAAATACAATCCCCCGAATAAAATCAAAACATGCCATAAATAAATAGCAAAATCAAATGAATAAATAAACATTCATAAATTGGGATATTATTTAAGATAGGAACATCGGTTCCTTCATATTCACTTTGAAAAACCGAAGAGTTATTTTTATGTACATTCGATAAAATCGAGATGGGTGATCCCATTTTGATAAAATTAACTCTTCTTTTAGAAAGTGAGTTTTTATGGGTTTAAATTAGGATATTAGTCCCATTTTATTAGAAAAAGAGCTCAATTTATTAATATAAAACTTTTTTGTGACTTTTAATTAACGTGCATAAAAATAAATAAATTTATTACAAATTACATAATAGCAATAAATAAAATGAAAATAATGAGAAATAACAAAAAATACTAAAATATGACAAATCCCACCAAAATGGTGTCTTCAAGTTTTCATGGGCTCCAATTTGCCATTGGAAAAGCTCACACATAAAAATAAGTATCGAAATAAAAAACACCAATAAAAAGTGATGTTAGAAATAAAAAATCAATTTAAATATGTAACATATGAATTAAAGTAAATAAAATAAAATGCATCTTGTATGACAAACTAATTAAATGACATGATAAAAATAAGTAACTTAACATATTAACAATTCAACAAGCATGAAAACATAAATAATAATAATAATAATGATAAAAGTAATAAATAATAATAACGTTAAACAAGAATAATAAAAGTAATAATAATAATAATGTTAAACAAGAATAATAAAAGTAATAATAATAATAATGATAGTAGTAGTAGTAGTAGTAATAATAATAATAATAATAATAATAATAATAATAATAATAATAATAATAATAATAATAATCACAATGATAATAATAATAATAACACACAATAACAACAATGAAGATGAATAATCAAGCAAGCAAAACTAGAAAGAAATAAACAAAACATGTTAAATAATAATAATAATAATAATAATAATAATAATAATAATAATAATAATAATAATAATAATAATAATATGAACAATCAAATGAGAACACAAGAATAAGAAATAAAAAATATGTTAAGGGAACAAATTGAATCAATAACTACATCACATAAAATACAAAAAATAACATATCCAAAAGAAACACAAGAATAAGAAATAAAAATATGTTAAGGGAACAAATTGAATCAATGACAACATCGCATAAAATACAAAAAATAACATATCCAAAAGAATCTACATGGTTCCTAATTAATTATAAACAAAAATAATAATAATAATAATAATAATAAAAAAATGAAATCAAACCCAAAATATTTACCCTCAGATTTGGATTTGATGAATGAAGATAGATTATCAATTTTCTGTCTTAATTTTGCAAAAATAAAATAAGAAAAATCTAAAGGAAAATTTTTATCTCAAGAACAAAGAATTATTTCTTTGTCTCAAGAGAAAAATTTGTTAAAAAGAAGAAGAAAATTCCCAAGAACAAAGAATTGTTCTCTTTGTCTTAAGAATTAACTTAAAAAATTAAATTAGAATGTTTGGAGAATTTGTTTTGAAGAAGAAGAAGAAGAAGAAATATATTTTTCCTTAAAAAAATTCCCCTTTTTTTCTTCTAAAAAAACCCAGTTTATATCCCAAAAAAATCAGATTTAATGAAGAAATTAAAATAATTTAATTCCCATTAACACAAAAAAAAACGAATAATTTGAAAGCATAGAAGACAAAAGGGTTTAAAAATTAAATTCTACAAAACTAATGAAAGAAAACATGAATTTTGGGCCAAAAATGCCCATAGGGCTGCTGGAGGGGCAACGAGAGCTCGGCAGAGGCGAACGATGCCCGTAGGCGCGTGCGCGTTGGGTGACGCCCAGCGCGCGGGCGAGCGCGCCCTGCGCTATGCGCGTACGAGGGACACCCGCTCGCCGTGTGCTGGGCGCTGCCGATGCCTCCCCGACCGCCGATTTCGACGATATTTTTTTTAATTTTTGCTAAAACACTATAATTTCAAAACTCACTTTTTTTTATCTTAAATTATATTTTTAAAACATATTTTTATTTATTTTTAATAAATCAATTTTGACAAGGAAACCATCACTTCCAACTTTCATTTTTGCCTATAAATAGGCACAATTAATTTCATCATTGGGCAATCCTAATCTGGACTGCCTCGGGACCTGGTGTTTACAGGTTGGTTAGCCCAAATTGGTTGGACCAAGATCAACCCATCAAATCACCTATAAATACCCTAAATATCATATTTCTCTAATTCCCAAAATTCTGCAGCCCTCTCTTCCTTTCTTCTTGGCCGAATTGAGCATCCTTTTCTCTCTACCAAAATTCTTAAATTCTCTTCTATTTTCTCCTTAAACTGAAGCCTCCTAAGCAAATTTTAGCTTATCTTTTAGATGATAGCAACCTCTAATCTGGTAAAAGAAGTGGGTGAAATAAAGGATTGAATGTTAGGGAACAAGTTGAGGCATGTGTAATTGATGTCTTTAAATTGATTTAAAGGTTCAAATAGGTAGTTTAAGATGTGTAGGGTGCATTTATGTTGTTGTATTGAATAAAGGAAGCAAATTGATGGTGATTTCTTTTATTTACAAATTCAGCCACTTATAGAATCACCTATAAATACCCTAAATATCATATTTCTCTAGAAAAATCCCCAAAATTCTGTAGCCCTCTCTTCCTTTCTTCTTGGCCGAATTGAGCATCCTTTCCTCTCCACAAAATTCTTAAATTCTCTTCTTTTTTTTTTAACCTAAAATTAAGCTTCCTAAGCAAATTTTAGCTTCACTTTTTTTTGATAGCAGCCTCTAATCTTCAATTATGGTGAAAGAAGTGGGTGAAATCGAGGATTGAATGTTAGGGAACAATTTGAGGTATGTGTAATTGAAGTTTTTAATTGATTTAAAGGTTTAAATAGGTTATGTAGGATGTGTAGAGTGCATTTATATTGTTGTATTGAATAAAGGAAGCAAATTTATGGTGATTTCTTTGATGTACAAATTCGACCACTTATGGAAAAAAAAAGAGATAAAGGTGTTTCAAGGGACAAAGGCAAGGAATTATTTTAAGGGACAAAGACAAAGGAGATAAAGGTGTTTTAAGAGGTCTAAAACAAGAAATTGAGGTTAGTGGATACAATATCTTACTCTTTCGATTGATTATGTATAGGTTTAGATTATGTTCATATTGAATGTAACGCCCCCGCCGCCGCCCCCGTTGGAAGGGCGCCGTTGGGCGCGCCACCCGACGCTCACTCACAACATACATACATGCGCTAAGCGGAAGCATTCACTAAAAACATTAATAAAAGCAGGACAAAAATCTTATATAATCAAAATATAGAGTTAAATACAAACCCAAAAGATTACATCATTACTTTAAAAAAAGTTACAAAAGCCACTATACAAAAATATTACATACAAAAAGAATTACAGGAGGAGATAACAAAAATATAACTCTACTCCTATGTGGCCGACTTGCAGATGCGCAACACGAGCAAACTCCCAAAATCCTATCACCTACATGGGACAAGAACCCGTGCTAAGCGATAACGCTTAGTGGGGAGGAACAAAACATAACAGAGCACTATGCAAGATATTAAACATTATCATATAGAATTCACTAAACATTAGAGGGCATAAATATATACACAATTCAAAAGTCACTATAAGCATATCAGAATTGAAACAGAAAACATGAAGCAAAGATCATATTAGATTCATGCAATATCAGAACACTTCACTAATCACACACTAGACCCATAACACGATAGCCTGAATTCAATCGTGGAGGATACGAGAACATTACACGGGAGACCGAAGCCTCAAAAACAGTTTAATACCCGAAGGTAGCGCGGGAGACCGGAGTCTCAAAACATTTTATCACTACACGAAAACTCATTCACTACACTTCAGGCTCGAAAACTCATTCACTCACACGACAATACACAATCACAGAAAGATTCAACTCAGGACTCTAACATCAATTCAATTCATAACTAAGACACTAGTACAACGATATCACGAGTCATAAGCACAACCATATTTCATGCAATAGTGAGAAACCGTGCAAAGTGGAACAAAAGAAGCATATTCAGAAAACAGGGCAAGTAGGAAGGGCCTCTATCGCGATCGCGACAGAGCATGAGGCACCTCCTCGCGAGCTCGCGCCACCAGGCCTGCTCGCGATGAAGCCCACTAGGCAGATTCGCGCAACCGAGCTCTGTCGCGCTCGCGACAACGTCGCAGTCGCGACAGAGACCAGTTCCTTCCTCCTCGTGCGCACGCTCGATAGCATGCTCGCGTGGAGGACTCGACTACATAGCCCTCTATCGCGGTCGCAATGACATCGCGATCGCGATAGAGTGCTCTTCAAGAACAAGGGGCCAAATCCGCACTCTGTCGCGCTCGCGACAGAGCCTAGATTCGCCCAAAATCTGCACTTTTCCTACTCTTTTCACACACAATCCTTTATACATGCAAACAACATATACAAACACTTACCTCAAGCCTCTTGCACATCACTGCATCATTCTCAAGCCACATACACACAATTTATACAATAATCAAACGTTAATTCATCAAGAATTTACTCAGACCAACTCAAGATTCATTAACATAACATGCTCAAGTTCCAAAAACACATACTATCCTCACTATATCACTAACATTTCACTATAAATCACTACTTAATTTAAACATGCATTCATCAAACAAAACACTCAAGGATACAAGTGACATGCAATCACAAAATAGAATCGATCCAAGGAGGAAAATAGGGGAAAACGTAATCCACACACACAACTCCCAAACACTAGCATGCACTCAAACACACTCCCAAACACAACCAAATTAGGCTCCCAAACTTGGAAATCGCAGCTTCAAACCGAGCCCCTCACGAGTCCGCTTTCTCTTTTCCCTTGCTCTTTCTTCTAGCTTCCGATTCTTACACAAACCCAAATCAAAACTCACTCTAATCAAACCCAAAATTCCACAATCAAAATCAGAAAAAGAAGGAGAAAAGAAGAACCAAAAAACCAAAGAACTTCAGACCACTTACCTTCAAAAACCCAGCTCAAAACTCAAGATTCCCACTTAAAGCTCAAAGAGAACACAAGAGGAAAGGAGATGAGAGCAGAAAAAATGGAAGCAAGAGAGAGAGAACAGGAAAGAAGAAGAAAAGAAAAAGAAATGAGCTAGCTTCCACGGGAAGCTTCATCCTACTCTTCCCTCCTCACCTCTCTCTTACTTTTCATTTAATGCTCACCAACCCCTTGCCACTTGTCACAATCTTAGCAAATCAAGCCTTCCCATTTTGACTTAACCACTCTTTGCACCATACACTACACACACACTAACTTCTCCTACACAAATATCTTCCAATGCACCAAACTCAACTCACACCATATTATTACTCAAAACCCACTAATCATCCAAGGCACCATGCACAAAAACCACACCATAAAATCTCTAAGTCCACTTACATCCTACTCCCATACACTATAAGCACACCATATCATTCCTTCACTTAAATTATTACTTAATTAATTAATTTCTTAATAACTAATTCCTTATTATGAAAATTTTTTTCTTGCTCAAATTATGAAAATACCCTTACTTAACCGACTTAGCACACGAATTCCGAGCAGGCCCTTTTTGGGTTGTTAGATTGAATGTATGTGATATATGCATGTTTAATTGAATTAAACTTTATAAATATGTTTAGGGAGGCTAAAAATGTGAATTTAAGTGCTTAAAATGAAAAGATAGAATTTGAATGTGAAACCTTTAGTGAGGCCGAATGTATATCTTGAGTATACAATGGTATACTTTAGTGTTAAATGCAAAGCAATGGTATATTTATGATGAATTACATGTAATCTAGTTAAATTAGTGATTCTAGGAATGAAAATTAATTATAAAGGTGCATTGGTGACTAGGCTGAATGGTATGCTTAGGTACACTTGAATATACTTTGTGATTTAATGCAATTTAATTGTATATTAGGCTTATTAACATGTAATCTAACTAAATAAGTGATAAATGAGTGAAAAATAAATTTGAGGAGAAAATTGTAAGTTGGGCCAAATGGTATATATAGAAGTATTATTGTATAATTTGATAATTTACTAAGTGTAATAGTATAAAATAAATATAGAATGAAAATTAGGTATGTGAAAATTTATTTGGATTTAATAAAGTATATTTAAATACATTGAAGTAAAATATTGTATTATGTTTATAGTGGAAATGATGGCCTATGTTATATTAATGCAAGAGCATGACATAATTAGAGCTAGAATTAAATAATAAATGAATTGGAAATGGAAAATGATGGAAAAGATATTGAATGGTGAATGATGTGTTTATGGCCAAATTTGGTGGGTGCATAAAATGATAACTATATAATAATTTTAGTTATAAGTATAATGACTTACTGAAAATAATGAGTATTGTGATTGCCCTTAGTAGTCCGGCAGTTAAATCTAGCTCAGAATATAGTTGTGTAGCCATAGGGATACCTTTACTGCGGTAACAAGTCACGACGACTCGTATCGATAGGTCAATGACGATCTATTGTACTGATATTGTTACTATCACTGTCACTGTCATTATTACTGCATTTGTTGTATACTGTTTATTGTAGTGGCCCTTTGGGGTCCACATCTCGTGTATCTGGTTCAGAGATTTCTACCGGATTAATACTAGGGGCAAAATTATAAAAGTGGAATAAAATTGAGCAAGTGGAAATTAAAATAAGAAATAGAGTGAATAAGGACTTAATTGTAAGAATATAAAATATTTAAGGTTTCAAATGGTAAAAATGCTATTTAATAAGTAAATAAGAGTAATTAAAAGAAAGCAGGTAGTAACTTGTTAAAATAAGTAACTGAATTATTGCATAAGGACTAAAATGTAATTTGGCATGAAAATATTTTTTAAAGGACTAAATGGTAATTTGTATGTCCAGAAATGAAATAAATGTGAAAAATAAGATTAATTAGTGGCATTACTGTAATTAAGTGAAAAAGCAGGGCAAGATTGTAATTTAATGAAAGTTTAAGGACTAAATTATAAATCGACAATAATAATGTTAATTTAATGATAATAAGAGAATTAATAGTGTAATTAAGTCATAAAGGAATATTTAACTGATAGATAATGATAACCATGAAATAAAATCAAGTATAAATTAAATTATATAATAAGTAAATTAAATACATGTAAGGATATAAAACTGACTAATATTAAGCTAGGTATAATAATGATAGTATAGAGACGAAAAACTAACTTGGTAAATGTGATGCGCGTAGGACCCGGTCGATTCCCGGGAACCCGCTTTTAGGGTCCGAGAGGGTCTGCATATTTTGATATTGGGCAATCATGATATATTTTGGACACCTCTTTCCAATAGAACACTGGAAAGATCATCTAATCCCATGAAGCCTTTAGGTACCTTTGAGCTATTTTGGAGTCGCCACCCAATTTACAAGAAATTGAAAAAGTTCGTCTAACCTCGGGGGTCTAAACTAGAGAATGATTCGGAACTTTACTCTTATTAATGCCTTGGTTAATTATAAATGGATTTTTAAGTCTAAATTTCTATTTCTCTTCTCATATGATAAAAAAATAAAATAAAGCGCAAATCAATAAATAAAGAAAGCAATAAAATAATAAAGCAAACTAAAGAAAGATAAACAAAAAATTGGAACAAAATACAATCCCCCAAAAGGTATTAAAATTTGGGACAAAAAAACAATCCCCCAAAATAAAATGAAGCAAATAATAAACACAAATAAATAAATAAACATTCATAAATCGGGATATTATTTAAGGTAGGAACATTGGTTCCTACATGTTTATTTTAGAAAATCGAAGAGTCATTTTTGGCATACTTGGAGAAATCGGGATGAGTGATCCCATTTTGAGGAAATTTAATTCTTCCTTTTGGAAGTGAATTTTTATTGGTTGAAATTAGGACATTGGTCTCATTTTATTAACAAAATTTCAATTTATTAATATAAACTCTTTTGTGATTTTTTAATTAACGTGCAATAAAAAATAAATTTATTACAAATTACATAGTAAAAAAAAATTAAAAGCAAAAATTATAATAATACTAAAAATGCTAAAAATGCTAAAAACATAAATTCCACCAAAATGGTGTCTTCACACCTCCATGGGCTCCCACTTGCCATTGAAAAACTCACATATGAAAAATAAATATTGAAATAAAATAAATAAATAATGTTAGTAATAAAAAAATGAATTTAAACATGTAACATGTAGAAATGAATTAAAATAAATAGAATAAAAATGCCTCATGTATGACAAATCAATCAAATGACAAAATAAAAATAAGTAACTTCACATATTAATAATTCAACATGCATAAAAAACACAAATGATAACAAGAATAAAACTCATCATGTATGAAAACATAAATAATAATAAAAATGAAATTCAACATGCATACAAAGCATAAATGATAACAAGAATAAAACTCACCATGCATAAAAAGCATAAATAATAATAAAAATGAAATTCAACATGCATAAAAAGCATAAATGATAAAAATAATGATAATAATAATAATAACAATGAACAATAAAGAAAATGAACAATTAAGCAAGTAAAAGTGAAAAGAAATAAAAAAAACAAAACATGTTAAAGCATGTTTAACAAAAAAAAAAAAATAATAATAATAATAATAAACAATCAAATAAGAACATAATAATAAAAATAATGATAATAATAATAATATGAACAATTAAATAAGAACATAAGAAATAAGAAATAAGAAATAATAATAATAATAATAATAATAACAATAATAATAATAATGATGATGATGACGATAATAACAACAAAAAAGAACAATCAAATAAACATGGAATAAAATAAAATATACTTAAAACATCAAATCACATAACTAAATTTCATAAACAAATTAAAAAGCAACAAAAGATTAAAAATTTACATGATAACTAATTAATTGTAAATAAAAATTAAATTAAATATTAAATTAAAAATTAAGCCAAAAATGCTTACCCTCAAAATTTGATATGATGAATAATGGTAGATGATCAATTTTCTTGTCCTGATTTACAAAAATAAAATATATAGCAAAATTTTATCCCAAAAATAAATAATTAATTTATTTGTCTTTAAGGAAAAAATTGTAAAAAAATAAATAAAAAAATTCACAAGAACAAATAATTAATTTATTTGTCTCAACAATTGACTTAAGAAAAATTCAAAATATTTGGGGAATTTTGTTCTTGAAGAAAAAGAAAAAAAGAAGAAGATTAGAGAAAATATATATTTCTTAAGAAAAATCCCCTCCACCAAATTCTACCCAAAAAAACCATTTTATACTTCCAAATAAAACCCAATAAATCAGATTTTTAATGAATTAAATTAGATCAATTTAATTTCTATAATAACAAAAAAAACTGAAGAATTTGAAGGGTTGGAAAATAAAAGGTTTTAAAAAACAATTTCTACAAAAAAAATCAAAGAAAAACACAAAATTGGGCAAAAAAGACGGATTGGGGGCTGTCGGGCACGCGTGGGCGCGCGCAGGGGCGAGAGACTCATGTCGGAGCGCGCGAGCGATGCTTAGCGCGTTGCTCGCGCTGCGAGAGATGCCTGCGCGCTACAAGTGTCTCCAAGCGCGGACCCCGCGCGCGAGGTGCGTAAGTGAGGGACACCAAGCGCGCTATCGCACGCCGACGCTCGCGATTTTTTTTTTTAAAAATTTTTGTTAAAATACTATAACTTCAAAACTCAGTTTTTTTTTCTTAAAATATTTTTAAAACACATTTTTATTTATTTTTAATAAATCAATTTGATAAGTAAACCATCACTTCCAAGTTTCATTTTTGCCTATAAATAGGCACACTTAATTTCATTATTGGGTAATCCTGATCTAGGCTGCCTCGAGACCCGGTGTCTACAGTTGCCTCGAATTTTGGAGAGGCTAGTACATGAGTGCTTAGGTGAGCCAAAATTCAGAAAAGGGAAAGAAGCGCGTACCCGAGGCTTCCTCCTTCCAGCTGTTCCCTAGAGAATTAAATCATCTCTTTAAGTCATCATATAGACTGCAGAGCAATTTTCATCCTTCTGGGTGATGTGTCGAGTCTGCTCCAGACTTACAAAACGCGAGAATTGCTCTCCTGAGCTGCACCAAACCTGCTCCAGACTTACAAAGTGCAAAGATTGCTCTCCTGAGCTGCACTGAGTTTGCTCCAAACTTACAAAGTGCTTGGGTGCCATCCCCCAATGGCGATGTGTCGAGTCTGCTCCAGACTTACAAAATGCGAGAAGTGCTCTCTTGAGCTGAATCGAGTATGCTCCAGACTTACAAAGTGCGACGGGTGCCATCCTCAAATAGTGATGCACCGAGTCTGCTCCAAACTTACAAAACGCGAGAAGTGCTCTCTTGAGCTGCACCGAGTCTGCTTTAGACTTACAAAGTGCGGGTGCTACCCTCAAATGGCGATGTGCCGAGCCTGCTCCAGACTTACAAAACGCAGGAAGTGCTTTCTTGAACTGCACCGAGTCTGCTCCAGACTTACAAAGTGCGAGTGCCATCCTCATATGGCAATGCGCCGAGTCTGCTCCAGACTTACAAAATGCGAGAAGTGCTCTATTGAGCTGCACCGAGTCTGCTCCAGACTTACAATGTGCGGGTGCCACCCTCAAATGGCGATGCGCCGAGCCTGCTCCAGACTTACAAAATGCGGGAAGTGCTCTCTTAAGCTTCATCGAGTCTGCTCTAGACTTACAAAGTGCGAATGCCATCCTCATATGACGATGTGCCGAGTCTTCTCCAGACTTACAAAATGTGGAAAGTGCTCTCTTGAGCAGCACCGAGTCTACTCCAAACTTACAAAATGCGGGGTGCCATCCTCAAATTGCGATGGTTTTCACTTAGACATTTCTTGCAAAATTATGTGCATAGAAATATATACAAGAGCTTGTGCATGCAAGTGTAAATGCTCATATGGAGATGTTTGCTAAAGAATGGTATGACATGATATGTAGTTGCTCGCAAAAATGGATAGACCATGTCCTGAGTGGTCAAGGGTCAATTGAGGATACGACTTGGCTTCTCCACCATGCCCCCTGAGGATCTAGAAATGGCATCTTGGCTTAGGGACTCTGACCCGTAAACTCTTTAGAGAGAACCGTCAGGTGTGCATTTTTGCCCCCCGATCAATGAGCATATACCCAGGATTCTGACTCATGTCTTGAATTATGCCTTATCTGGCTGAAGGGAAATCATCTGAAGTAATGCCACCTTATCGCTCCAGGCATCTGAAGTCATTGTTTTAAAGGTAGTGCGTCCCTTGTGGATTTTTACACTAACTTTTTTTTTGCGAGAAATGCATCCCTTTGGGGATTTTCACATAACCCTGTGCCTAACTTTTGCCTGGAATGGACCCAACCCAATCCAGAGTCTTTTATTCATTTCATTTTTTTTGTAGGTGTAAGCACCGTGTCCCGGAGCGGTCCGGATCAGAGATTACCCTATGATGCAATCAGTGTCCAAGCCTGTATGGTAGGTTGGATTTAGAGGTTTTAGCCCCGCGTTCCATGAAAAGTGAGGTTTTTATCATTCTTGGGCCGAAGGAGAGAAAAACGAAGGTTTTTCCGAGTCAAAAGGGTTTTTTGTCCTCGACAGACGGCCAACCCGTCTGTGAAGTCAGCCCGTCGCTCTGAGTCACCGACGGCTCTGGGTATTTTCCGACGCCCGTCGGAAGATCACTGCCCCTGTCAGATTGCCGCCTGGTTTCCCGGAGCACGCAACCCTTTTGACGCCCGTCGGTGGATGTGGCAGGGCCGTCGGACTAATCCTTGTGTTAGAAGGATTCTTCCGACGCCCGCCTCTATACACCGACGCCCGTCGGTCGTGTCTGGCTATAAAAGCTCCGGATTTTCATTTGAAAAGGGTTGGAAAAATTTTCAGAAGAGGAAACTCTGTCAAAATTCAAGCACATTTTCTCTCTCTTCCAAAAACACTTTTTTCTAAAAGAACTTTATTGAATCAAGGATCAAATCAATCAAAGGAACTAAAAGCTAATTAGTTTTCTTTAGATTTTGACTCCAAAATCGATTTTCTGAAGGATTGAAGGTGAAATATCTCATTTTCTCTCTTTAATCTTTCATTTCTGTTTCTCGTGGAACGCGCGGGGATCTAACCGACACCAGAATCTCACCTGAAGTGATTATCTGAGGGTAAATTTTTCGGATTCTCTCTCCATCTTCATCTCATATTTAATTTTTTATTTATTTATTTATTCATTCTGTGAAATTTTTGAATATCTGTCATTACTATCCTTCATTTTGACTCTCTCATCTCCTTCTTGGATAAAACTTGCTTTTTGACCTTGAAAGGCTCCTTTTTCTTTTCTGTTTTCCGGAGACAGAGGTGACCGACGGGTCATCTTCATGACCGACGCCCGTCGGTCACCCACCTACAGACGCCCATTCTTGAGTGACAAACGGGCATATCGGATAACCAAACCGACGCCCGTCGGTCAACCAGGAAAGGCCGTCGGTGGGTTCTGTCTCCATTTTTTATTCATTTTTCATCTCTATCCAGTCTCTTTGATTTCTTATATGTTAATTTTATGTATATTAACCTCTCTTAAATTTCTGTGAGTGTATATCGGTCCTCCCGGATTATCCAGAGCTTGAGCGGCTATCTACCATGTTTGGAGGATCTCGTCCGGTTTAGTTTCCTAATCCTCTTATTTCATTTCTTCTATTGATTATCTTATGTATGTAAATGCACTCCTTTCATATCCCGTTGATGTATAAAAATGACTCCATGGTTTTATATTTAATAAAATGAGGTTTACACAAAACTGGACCAATGTCCTATTTCATCCAATAAAACCATCACAATGAAAACATTCAATTTCAATAACGACGCATGCGAGGACCAAAGTCCTCAGAATAAGCAATGTCCCGATTTATGTATGATCCGCACATTTACAAAAGGGAGTTGTATTCCGCTCCTTGTATTATTGTAATTTATCGCTTTTATTATCTACCTGATCATTTACGGCTTTCCGAACGTGAATAAATGCGCCTTTTAATCAACTGCATAGTGTGGAGAGAGAGCGAATTAATGATATCAAAATTTGATCATAAGCTAATTGAGGTAGAAATAGATGAGAAATCCCGGACCCAGCTCTGGTCTTTGGGCTCGAGAGGTTAGAGGTTATCCTCCAAAATACTTCTTGGGTCACGAGGCTTTAGTGCTAATCCTAGGCTCTTTAGGGTGAGAAGTTCACCTTCCATGATCCCTCTAGTTGGCCCAAAATGGATGCCAAGCGCAGTCTTAGGCTCTCCGAGGAGAGAGTAACTTTCCCAATGTCCTATTGGGTGGCGACTCCATGATACCTCCTTGTTGCCCAACATAGACGCACTTGCGATTTTTATTGCAAGCTGCCAACGGACTCGCAAATGCCCCGATCGCCCACGTGCGGGCGGTCCAAAAGGGCGGCGCATGGGATCCGGCGCGCGTCACAGTGGCGACTCCACTGGGGACGTTTATGGTTCGAGATTTCGATTTGAAAATACCTCTTTTAACATTTATGATCAAAACTTAATTCATAAATTCACCTTCTCTCAAATTTGCATTTGCATATCATTAGACCCTTAGAATACGCTAGTTTGGTCCCTCTTTTAGCCCCGGTGCGTTCCTGAAGCACCTCCTCATTTTCACTCAATTTGGGGAAGTGTTAAGGATAATCACCAGCCCAAGCCACATACCTCAATGGTATATCAAAATGGTGACCCGATCGGTCGCTACGCTCGTGATGAGCTAGACCCGTCGGCAGGGATCATGCTTGGGTAGCCTCAAAGAAACATCTCCCTTGTCCAAAGCTCATGTAATGGCCATAGCTACTTTCCACAGGTGAAATGAACCATAATCTCATGCTTGCTGTATGGATCCTCATGTATTGGATGAGTCCAAATATCTCGCTTGGTAACCTAGCCAAAGGCTATCATGCCCCGGTAGGGCCATGTCGAAATTTATGGAACGTCCAAATACGTGACGATCATTATCCATCCGCTTATACATTAACATAGGAGTGTTATGCTGCCGATTTTCCGCCGCGCACCATACGCGTCCATTGGGTCCCTCGTTGACCCTTGGGCTAATCCCACCTAGGAAAGAGACTGCACGACCACGCGTGTGGGAGAAATAAGGGCGGAAGGACCTACTTGCTTGCTTGTGCTCTTTAAATGTTGCATATCACGATCATGCATTATACCTACATTTCATGCATCATTCTAACTTTTGTCCCTGCAGCCATCATAGATCTGCCCAGGTGGACTAGATCACCAACCGGGCGACTGATCCGAGTTCTTACTCTCGAGCTGTCAGATAGAGAGGGCCTACCGGAGATTTTATCAGAAATCAGTGGTACAGTATCTCAGATGGCAAACTCGCCTAGGGGGGAAGATGCCACCAGGGCCATGATTGCGGAAGAAGTGGGCCGCCGTTTTGAGGAATTCGAGGGCAGGATGATGAATATGTTGACCTCCTTGGCACAGCAGAACGCTCAGCCGAATGCTCCGCCGAACCCTCCTCCTCCTCCAATGAGGCAGAATGAGCCTGAAGAAGAAAGGGTTGAGAGGCGAGAAGAGCCCGTTAGGCCGCCGCCAGTAGAGTTAAGATCAGTGGCTTCGAGAGAGCTGAGAAGAAGGCCAGTGCTAAGGATTGATGACGATAGAGATATCGAGGATGATAGGTTGAGCATGGCATCTGAGAAGGGGAAGGCGCCTCAGGCTGATGACTTTATTCTAAAGAAGATGGAAGAAAGGTTCGAGGCTATGGCTCGTATGATAGGCAGAGCTCACGGGATGAATCCTGAGGATAGGGAGCTGGACGGAGAGGACCCGATCCCTTATAACTTCAAAATGCCGGATGTGCCGAAGTTTGATGGTACTTCTGATCCCACCGCACATGTGAAGCAATATTCTCTGGTCATGAAGGGGACCACATTGTCCAAGAAGCAGAAAGTGGAATACTTTTGTCTGAGTCTGACCTCTCATGCCATAGATTGGTATCATGGCCTTGACCGCCGCACTAAAGAAGATTGGGATCTGCTCACTGAGGAGTTTCTGAAGCAGTACGACTGTAATACCAGAATGGAGGTGACTCTGAAAGATCTTGAGCTACTTCAGCAGAAAGCCAGGGAATCCTTCCATGAGTATCTTACCCGATGGCGGAACCGAGTAATGGAGATGCGTCGAAAGCCTGATACCCAGGACCAGATTCGTCTTTTCATTAAGAACGCGAGCCCGTACTTGAAGGAGGGATTGAGGATGAAGGGGTTAAAGGACTGGGAGTCTCTCAAAGATATAGCCATCGAAGCAGAGGGAGAGTTTTTAACCCGAAAAGCTAGCAATGACAATTTTGCCAAAAGGGCTAACCCCGGTCAAGGAGTCAGCAGGCCGGCGGGTCCCAGTAACAGCACTAGAAGAATGGGTGAAGTGTCTGTTACTGAGGTAACCACCCAGAGGAAGTTTTTGAACATGGGGAGACCATTATCCTGGGTCTTGAGGAGGCTGATGAAGGAGGGAAAATTGCGCCCTCTAACTCCTAGGCCAGCTTTGACACAAGGGAAATCGGGACATAAGGATAACGAATTCTGTGCATTCCACCAGCACTCAGGCCATATCACTGATAAATGCAAGGCGCTCCGGCACTCTATCCAAGACTTGATCGATAGCAAGCAGATCTCTGACCCTGAGAAGAGAGAAACTGAGAAGAAGCCCGGTTATAATGCCGTACCACCACCCGTGTTTATGATCCAATCTAGCCTGCTAGAGTGGTACGTGCTACAAGATATGTATGGGAGTGAGGAGTCTGCTGTTGATAATTCCGAGGATAGGAAGGAGAAAGCAGTTGTGGTGACCCTTGATTGCTGGTCTAGCAGTGAAAGCGGTGGAGAAGCCGAGGATGAAGAAGGGTTGAACCTTGATCTGTGGGGCTCCGATGGAGACGAGGGAGAGATAAGCGTTGTCATGAGAAGTGGAAGGGTGATCCCCGAGATTACAAAGCTACCTGAGCCGGTACAGCCATCGGCAGAGAAAGAGCCAGAGGAGGAGCAGATTGTTAGGCAATTGAAGAAGACCGCGGCTCAGATATCCATTTGGGATTTGTTGAGGCAATCCCCCTCTCATAGGCAGAAGGTAGTAGAAGCTTTGGTTGAGGCCACAGTCGCCACCACTATTTCCCCGTCAGAGCTTTTGGGTTTAATTAAGGGAGGATCCGAGGAGAGATTGGTCTTTTCCGACGCCGACTTACCTGTTGAGGGCCGCAACCACAACCGACCCTTGTACATTAAAGCACAGATTAACGGTAAGCACACTGCTTGCGTTATGGTGGACGATGGGTCTTCTATCAATGTGTGCCCTTTAATAGCTTTGCAAGCTTTTGGTTTAAGCGAGGATATGCTCAGCGGATCCGATCTGACTATCACGGCCTACGATAACTCGAGGAGGCAAGCCTCAGGAACCTTCAAGACTTTGGTCAAGATAGGACCTATCGAAGTGGAGGTCGAATTTGTAGTTCTGCCCATCCCTGCTAACTTCTCAGCTTTGCTTGGGAGACCCTGGTTTCATAAATTAGGAGGAGTGCCATCCACACTGCATCAGATGATAAAGTTCCCACACGAGGGGGAGGTGGTGACTATCAAAGCGGCCAGGGAAAACTAGGTCTCGGCGCTGGAAATTGCCATTCAGCCGTTCAGCGGCTTCCATGTGTCTATGATAAGGGAAGAGCATGGATCAGTAGATAGCCCGGCTGTGGTTAATATGATGAAGAAGATGCACTATCTTCCCGGGGTTGGATTGGGTAGGAGCTCCCAAGGGTTGCAGACCGCGATCACCACTCGAGGGCAGGAGAACCGGAAAGGCCTGGGGTATAGAGGTGGCTTCGACAAGAAGAAGGTGACAGACAAGATCCCCCACATTTCAGAGAGCTTTGTCCCAGCATCCTCAGTCTGTGCGTATACTGGTGAAGATGAACCACAATGGGTAGATGGGAGGATTGTCCCTGGCTTTGAGATCTTTAATGATGTGTATGACTGGCACGTCGGGTTCGTCAAGACTGCTGAAGACTTTTGGGATGAGGAAGTCATGACTCAGGGTATCACTTGGGACAAGTACGAGCTTGAGGAGGTCGTTACTGAGAAGATGGTAGCTGCCAGGCTGAAAGGAAAAGAGAAGATAGCAGAATTAGAGCTGAAAATAGGGGATTTGGAGATTTCTTCCAACGTGCCTGAGGGGCCTCTGCTAAATCAGAAAGTTAGTGAACAAGCTGCAACAGCGTCAACCTCAGGAGTGGCAGAAGAAGACTCTAGCCTAGATTGTCTTTTTATTCCAGAACTCTTTTATGATGTAAATGATAACTATAATATTATTAATAAGATGAACAATTTCACTTATTTGTGCGATGTTTCTAATGATTTCAACATTCATGAACATGATCATATTCCATCAATTTTTGACATTGACTCCACTGGCACAACGCCTTTTAATCTTGGAACCTCGGAAAATCTAAGAGAAATTCTAATAGCATCAAATATAACTCCTGAGGAGAGAAAAAATTTTGAGAGAATAATAAGAAAACATGAAAAAGTCTTTGCCTGGACCTACGAGGACATACCGGGTATTGACCGAGCTGTGGCAGAGCATGCCATCCCGACTTACCCAGATTGAAAGCCTGTGAAGCAGAAGTTGAGAAGGCTAAGACCAGAATGGGCTGACAAAGTTAAGGAGGAAATTCGACAACAGATCGAAGCTAAGTTCCTTGTGGAAGTCCAGTATCCTACATGGCTGGCTAATGTGGTTCCTGTGGCAAAGAAGAACGGAAAGGTCAGGGTGTGTTTGGATTATCGAGATCTTAACAAAGCCTGCCCTAAAGATGATTTTCCACTACCCCATATTGATGTATTGATAGACAGTGCCGCCAATTGCGCGATGTACAGCTTTGGGGACGGCTATGTGGGCTACAACCTGATCCTGAACAAGATAGCTGACCGAGTTAAAACTGCTCTTATCATGGAATGGGGCACCTATGCCTATCGGGTCATGCCTTTCGGCTTGAAGAATGCAAGGGCCACATACCAGAGGATGGCAACCAAGATCTTAAGTGACCTGATTCACAAAGAAGTGGAGGTGTATGTCGATGATATGATGGTCAAATCAGCCACCCGAGAGGGACATTTTGAAGCTCTAGAGAAGTTCTTCACCAGGATCGATAAGTATAATCTGCGACTTAACCCCAAGAAGTGCATTTTCGGAGTGACTTCAGGAAAGCTGTTGGGACATGTCATCAGTCAAAGGGGGATAGAAATTGACCCAGACAAGGTGAAAGCTATCAGAGAGATGCCTGTGCCACAAAAGGAGAAAGATGTAAGGAGTTTCCTGGGCAAGCTGCAGTATGTCAGCCGGTTTATTGCCAAGCTCACTTCGATATGCGAACCTGTTTTCAAGCTGCTTAGAAAGAATCAGCCCGTAGTCTGGAATGAAGACTGCCAGAGAGCCTTTGATAATATCAGGGAGTATCTGTTAAATCCGCCAGTACTAAGGCCTCCGCAACCTGTTAAACCGCTTATTCTGTACCTGGCAGTAGAAGACGGTTCAGTGGGCGCCATGATGGCTCAAGAGGATGAATTTGGGGTGGAGTTTGTAATTTATTACCTCAGTAAGAAATTCCTGGCTTATGAAATAAAATATGCTGAAGTGGAGAAGATCTGCCTTGCAGTAATTTGGGCATCAAAGAAGCTGAGACATTACTTCCACTCATACAAGGTTCAGGCAGTAGCCAAGCAGAATCCATTAAGATATTTGCAGGAGGCACCGTCTTTGCTTGGAAAGATGGGGAGGTGGCTGCTCTTGCTACAAGAGTTCGATGTGCAATACATCACCCGCAAGACTATTAAGGGGCGAGCTGTAGCCGAATTTCTTGCTGAACATCCTATCCAAGGGGACACCCCCGAGTTTACCTTTCCTGACGAGAGCATAGGCACGATTTCAGTTCAAGGATGGCAGTTGCACTTTGACGGGGCAGTGAATAACAAGGGAGCCGGAGTCGGAATCATCCTGACTACCCCAGATAATGAAAAGCTTCCTCTTGCTAAGAAGCTGAGATACAAAGCAACCAACAATGAAGCTGAGTATGAAGCGTGCACCTTCGGGTTAGAAGCTCTAGCTGTGTTGGGGGCAAGAAACGTAGAGGTATTTGGTGACTCGTCCTTGGTAATAAACCAGATCCGAGGTGAGTGGGCTGTTAAAGAAGAACGACTAGTCCCCTATGTTCAATATCTGAAAGGGATGTGTGGGCATTTTGAGACTTGCACTTTCCACTTTGTGCCCAGAGATGAGAACCGTCTGGCTGATGCGTTGGCAACCTTAGTGTCGATGTGGGATAACCCTGAAGGAGTGGCCATGAAACCTGTGCTAATTTCGAGCTCTGATAAGCCTAGTTTTAAAACCGAGCCAGTAATGGAGGTAGAGGCGTCAGATGGGAAGCCATGGTACTTTGATATCATGAATTACTTGGAAAACGATGAATTTCCAGAAGAAGCCACTGAAAAAGATCAGAGGATGATACGTAAGTTATCTACTCAGTTCATATCCTTAGAAGGGGTGTTGTACAAAAGACGGTCAGATGGGATTCAACTCAGGTGCTTGAATGAAAGAGAAGCACGCAAGATAATGGAAGAAACTCATGCAGGAGTCTGTGGGGCCCACATGAATGGTTTGACCTTGGCCAAGAAGATCATGAGACAAGGCTTTTATTGGCTTACGATAGACACTGATTGTTCGAAGTATGTCAAACAATGTCAATTGTGCCAACAGTACGCAGATCTGAGACACCTGCCGGTATCAGAACTACATAACCTGACATCACCTTGGCCGTTTGCTGCTTGGGGGATAGATATCATTGGAGAGATTCGCCCTACGGCGTCCAATGGGCACATATACATCATAGTCGCAATCGACTATTTCACCAAATGGGTCGAGGCAGAATCTTTCAAGAAAATTGACGCAAGGGACATGGCCAAGTTCATAGAGAGGAATTTGATCTGCAGATATGGCCTCCTTCATCACGTAGTGTCTGATAATGGAGTGCAGTTCATGGGAGAAACCAGAAAACTTCTCGAGAAATATGGTGTTGAGCATCATAAATCCTCTCCCTACCGACCGCAAGCGAATGGAGCAGTAGAAGCCGCCAATAAGAATGTGAAGAAGATCTTGTCCAAGATGGTCCAAACCTACAAAGACTGGGCTGAAAAGTTACCCTTTGCCCTGTGGGGATACAGAACGACGGTAAGATCATCTACAGGTGCTACACCGTTTTCCCTGGTATACGAAACAGAAGCAGTATTGCCGGTAGAGATAGAACTTAAATCTCTAAGGGTGGTCATGGAAGCCCAAATCCCGGAGGCCGAATGGGCGCAGCAAAGGTTGCAGCACTTGAACTTACTGGATGAGAGTAGGCTGAAGGCTTATTATCATAATCAGATATACCAGAAGAGATTAGCAAGAACTTTTGGAAAGAAAGTGAGGAAGCACCCGCTGAAAGGAGGGGACTTGCTGTTCAAGCAGATGAGGCCAGGAATACCAGACATCAGGGGGAAATTCAGACCTACCTGGGAAGGGCCGTATATCCTTAAGAAGCTGCTGTCCAAAGGGGCTGCAATCTTATCAGATAGCGATGGGAACGAATTCAAAGAGCCGATCAATGTCGACAGACTCAAAAGGTTCCACGGCTAAAGACCAAAATAAAAAGAAGAGAATAAAATGCCCCGCAAGTCGAAAACCGAAAAAAGGCGGCTATGCTAAAATTGGGCGCCTCAACAGGGTGAAAACCGAAAAAAGGCATCCTGTGCAAAAATTAGAGGCATGAGAGAAAATGTCCGATCGTGAAAACCCGAGAGGGCCGATTGGTAACAGGAGTTGATGCTGTTAAAATTTGGTTTCATGTATTGATGGCGCGTAAGCAACTGAGTAAATGCCAAAACTGATCATGTATGCTGAAATTATATGGAAATGTACACAAAATTCGTGAAAAAGGATGAATATTATTCTTTTTATTTTTGTCATTTTCTAGTTCTGCATTAAAAAGAAGTGTATTACCCAAAAGAAATACACATATAGGCTAAGCTAGGTCCTGCTGCTGCTCTCGCCGATCAGATGCTTGAGCCCTCGGGTCCTGTTATCAGAGGCTGTGCTGAGGATCCACTTCTTGTACCCGCTGGTTGAGGATGCAGAATGGTTGCCAAACTTCGGGATGACGGTCTTCACGGGTAATCTACCCCATAGCTCATGATACCGGGAAGCAAATGCGGCCGAGAGATCTCCTCCTCGGAAGGACAGGGGAACCCTCACTATATCCTGGGTCATCCCAAGCTGCCGTATACACCGGGAGGTGATGCAGAAGGTGGCCTGACGGAGGCCGCAGAGGGGAATGCAACCCGATGGCCCATCAGTGACCGCATGAGACAGCGGGAGCCAGGCAGATGTGAAACTGATATCGTCATCTGACAGCTCGCCAAATCTGGTAATGCCTTCACCAGCAGTGATACACCCATGCAATCGTCGACGAGGCAAGAAATGGCTCGGCGAGTACTGGGGGGTAACGCGAGGGGGTGGCTCAGACAGCATCTTCAGTTTTTCCTGTAGCCAGATTTAAAAAAAAAAAAAAAAAAGAAGAAAAAGAAAAAAAGCCGCTGGGGTAAGTAGGGTTTACTTCAGGCAAAAATAAGGCACAGGGTTGTGTGAAAATCCGAAAGGACGCACCTCCCGTTAAGAAAAGCTAGTGTGAAAATCCATGAGGGACACACTACCTTTAAAATAATGACGTACCTGGAGCAATAAGGGCCTGCCGGCAAAGGTTGTAGTGGACCCAGAGCTCACAGCGTCATGACCCAGGATGGTTTCAGCCAGGACAAGTGGTAGGGGGGACAGTCCCAGATGAAAGTCGCTCAGAACTCCGAACAGACGGGAGTCGCCGGTCAAACCCCCCGGAGCAACAGTAAGGAAGTTCACCATGCAGAATAAGAATGTGATGCTTACCCGATATGTGGGAATGTCAGTGAACCGATCCAGAGCCTCGATCAATGGCTCCAAAGCAAAGGAGGAGCTCAGAGGAATCAGCTGGTTGGCCTCCGAAGGGGATATGCCCAGAGCTAGGGCTACGTCCCGGGTCTGAAGTAGGCCAAGCGGGGGACGCAAGGCAGAGCGCCAGGAGGGAACCAGGCTCCCAGAATGGAAGCTAACTCTTCAGGCAAGGGGCACAGTTCCTGATAGGTGAATTGGAAAACATGGAACCGGGGGTTCCAGAAGTGGGTCGCTGCCAGGAGGAGGTTCTGGTCGATTTTCACCCGGCACAGGTATTTTAGCCCAGACAGAGAGGAAAGGGCGCCTTCTCCCCAAGTGTGTTTGTCATCTAAAATACGGTGCATCCTTTAGGCAAGAGGGGAAGACATTTTGAGAAGAATAAAGGACTCAAGATGTGGGAAAATGAAGAGACAAAAATTTTGCAAGATTTTATAGGCAAGCGTCACCGACGGCCTGCCCGTCTCTCCACAGGGATGGCCTACCCGCCTCTACACAGGGACGACCTGCCCGTTTCCCCACAAGGACGGCCTGACCGTCGGTCTAGGTCCACCTGGCAGATGCATACGTCAGCATTGCATTCATCACGCGCATTAACTGGCATTTATTGCATGACAGACGGTTAGCCCGTCGGTCGCTTCTACAGACGCCCTGCCCGTCGGTCAAGAATTTCTATATAAGGGCGAGTGACAGATGGTTTAAACGTTGCTGTCCCTTTCTTCTCCCTCTCTCAAACGGTTTCTTAGCGTTTTTTAGCGGTTTTTGAGACTTTTCTCCTTATTTTTTCGCGATTTCTTCATATTTTCGCATTTTCTACCCGCCGGGCACTTTGATATTCATATTTTCTCCAGTTTCTACACTTCCCGCGACTACAAGTAAGTAAATAACTACTTTTTTGAATTTTATTCAATTTATCTCTTCATCTCTTTTCCTTTTGACTTTAGGATGCTTTAGATGCCTTATGAATTTAGGGAAAATGCTGCCCAATTTTCTATATTATTTTTTTTTGTGTAATTAAATCTGAACTTTTTGCATGATCACATAGAAATAGAACCTCTCTATAATCTTGGTGCTCTAGAATTGCATCCTTTTAGCGCACCATTTTGTGCATGATTTGCTTTTGCGGCCTGAGGCCATTATTTTGTATCGTTGGGGGCACACTCTTGCCGGGGTGCGTCCCATCTATATGTGAACATTATTGTTGAGGCCTGAGGCCTATGTTTTTATCCTTTTGTGCAGGAGGTTGGGCATATCCCTACCGGGATGCTGCCCAAATTTTTATTATTTATTCTAGAATTGAATATTTATTTTCTTCTCATATATAATGCATGCCTCGGGTCCTAGAAGGCCCATTTCTATTACTCGTTTCAAATTATTTGTATGACAATTGCGTATTGTTTTTGCCTCGATACGTGCAAAGTACGTTGGCAACCGTTGCCCCTTTAAATTTATTATCTTTCTTTCTATCTTATTTTTGGGTCGCCATTGCCCCGGTGAGGCCTAAATCGGCCTTCACCTCGGAAATAAGTTAAAAATATTTGTTTTGCCAAAATTTCTGATATTTAATCTTTTCCCTTTTCACAGGATGCCTCCCAGACGCAGAGCACCACAGGCCCAGCCCGAGCTTGTGGCTCCGGCTTGGATGGATGACGAGTCCGCTAAGAGGTACAGAGCGTTGGCTCAGGTAGAGTTTCGAGCCAGCCGTTTTATATCTCGCCCTTTTCTAGAGGCCCTTGGGTTGGCCCCGGAGTTTGATCTACTTGCCAAGGGAGCTGGTTGGACAGAGTTTCTTGAGCCCGCCTTCCAGACATTTCCAGAGGCTACCCGCCAGGTCTTGGCCACTCTCCGCTACACAGGTTTTCAGAGTGCAGATACCGACCCGGGGGTGATTCAGTTTTTGTTCGATGGCGACCATGTCAGCATCACTAGGCAGAGGTTTGCTCAGGCTATGGGGCTCCCTACGGAGGAGGGGGTCGAGATCCCATGGCGAGCGGTGAGACGCGTCCATTAGGCGGCCATTGCTATACCAGGAGTGCTGTACGATCACGATACAGCGAAGAGCACCGTACTGGTGTCTCAGGCACTCCGGTATTTGCACAGAGTGCTTTCCAGCTCGTACCTCGGTCGAGCTGGTAATCCAGGGTCGCTTAACGCGACCGAGATCTGGAGCCTCTGGGCTATGCTGGCAGGCCAGCGTCTCAACATTAGCCACGAGATCTTGGCCAACCTGACCAGAGTAGGCAGAGGGTTGACACCGATGGTGATGGTAGGAGGAGTCATCACTCGATTATTGTTGAGATTGGGGTTTAACCCCGAGAGATTGAGAGGACCCTTGCCGGAGGGGATCCATGTAGACGCTGCAGCGGCGGTTCAGATGGGGATGATCTCCCCGATTTCTGGCCAGGCAGAGGCCTACAGGGTGTTGACTATCCATGAGACCCGGCAGCTGTTCAACCTTCCACCCTTGGGGGTAGATCCTGATCACCTAGAGCACCAGGAGGAGCAGCCTCCACAGCCAGAGCCCGAGCCACAGCCCCAACCTCAGCCTCCACAGACAGAGCCTCAGCCGGAGCACCAGCCTCCTCAGCCTCCTCAGCCGCGGGCAGTGCCTCCACCACAGCAGCAGGAGCCACCTAGGACCCCCTCAGATTTTGATTTTGAGATCACGATGGATGACTTCTTTGCTGCTTCACCGGCATCCAGAGTGCCGACTCTAGTCCCATCACCGAGCGACAGGGTACAGAGGTCTGTCCATGGGACCTCCGAGAGATACCATCCGTACTCCCGAGGTGACCCCGGGGCATCCACTTCCTCGGTTCCGCCACCAGAGCCAGCACCGCAGCAGCCTGCGCAGCCTGACTTATCTCAGCTCCTCACCTCCATGTTCACAGCCTTTGAGCGGCGACAGGATGAGAGAGACAGAGCTACCCACGAGAGGTTAGATCGCCAACAGGCTGCCATTTTGGAGCAGTCCCAGTCGGTGGAGCGCTTGGCTCGGGAGCAGGCCGGCTACATCGAGCACACGACTCGGGAGCAGGCTCGGGCCATGGATGCTTTTAGGGATGAGTAGACTCGGGTCCTGGAGGCTTTCAGAGGAGAGCAGATGAGGCTAATTGAGCAGATAGCTCAGGGTTAGAGGGAGTTGAGGCAGCAGCTCGCTCATGATGTGAGGACGTCACAGGACCAGGCGTCTCAGAGGGTCGATATGACCCTATAGATGATTGATGAGTCACTTGACTCTTTGAGATCCCGCGTCCAGGCGATGGAGGGGATTCTCCCCCCTCTTTCTCAGACCATGAGGGAGTTTAGGGAGCAGACGGAGCAGAGCCTGGAGCAGAGGAGAAGGGCCGCCAGCGAGCAGACTATCCAGTTGAGCCAAGCCTTCAAGAAGTTGGGAGAGAAGGTTTCTGAGACCTTAGGGTTTATGAGCACCTGCACCCAGCCCTTCTTGGACGGCTATGCTCAGATTAGGTTCAGGCAGGCCCATGATCATGAGGCAGGACCTTCCACAGCTCCGCCACCGCCTTCGGCCCGTCCACCTCCGCCAGGGACCGTGCATATATCGGATGACGAGGATCCCGATGAGCCCTCAGACTACACACCTCTCTGATCTTCAGGGACTTACTTTTGTATCTTTTGTATCTTTTATATATTTTGTATATGCACTGTACAAAAATGACATTTCTAGTGGAAAACTTTTGCTTCCTCATTGCATGATCATTCGATCGTTAATTGCTTAATCACATCACAGAAAGTGTATGTTCTCATATCTACTTACATGTCGATAAAAATGACAATATGACAAATAAAAAATAATACAAAGCAAAAACAAACAACAAAAATGATAATCGACAAACATATCAATAAGAAAAAATGAATAAAAGATGAAACACGGCATAGCCAATAAAGCAAAGGTCACGCCATCAATAGACAGGTCAAAAGATGACCATTCAAACGTGAATTAACAAAATCTTTTATCTCACAGGTACAAAGGAATACCGATCTGAGCATAGACATCGAAAAAAAGATCTCCTTTGAAACAAGGAAACCAGCGGAGTTTCCACACTTCAAGTCGAAGCTGCAGTTGAAGAAACACTGCTCTTCACCAGATCGAGGTTGTAGCCAGAGAGTGCTGCATCTCACCAATCGAAGTTGCGGTTAAAGAAACACTGCTCTTCACCCGACCGAGGTTGTAGCCAAAGCATGCTGCATCTCACAGATCGAAGCTGTGGTCAGAGAGCGCCGCACTTCACCAGATCGAGCCTATAGCCAAAGCATGCTGCATCTCACTAGATCGAAGCTGTGGTCAGAGAGTGCCGCACTTCAACAGATCGAAGCTGCAGTTGAAGAAACACTGCTCTTCACCAGACCGAGGTTGTAGCCAAAGCATGCTGCATCTCACAGATCGAAGCTGTGGTCAGAGAGCGCCGCACTTCACCAGATCGAGCCTGTAGCCAAAGCATGCTGCATCTCACCGGATCGAGGTTGCAGCCAGAGCGTGCTGCATCTCCATGAGTACCTACCGGTCGAGAAGAGGCCGATGGAAATATCTTTGCATCACCGAGCGGATCGAGACAAGGTCCACCCGGCAAAAGGCACGGAGGGTGAAAAGCCGTCGCAGGTACGCTCCCTTCTGACCTTTCTTTGAGTTTTGGCTTATCTAGGCGCTTGTGCACTAGTTTCCCCAAAACTGGGGGCAACTGTAAGCACCGTGTCCCGGAGCGGTCCGGATCAGAGGTTACCCTATGATGCAATCAGTGTCCAAGCCTGTATGGTAGGTTGGATTTAGAGGTTTTAGCCCCGCGTTCCATGAAAAGTGAGGTTTTTATCATTCTTGGGCCGAATGAGAGAAAAACGGAGGTTTTTCCAAGTCAAAAGGGTTTTTTGTCCTCGACAGACGGCCAGCCCGTCTGTGAAGTCAGCCCGTCGCTCCGAGTCACTGACGGCTCTAGGTATTTTCCGACGCCCGTCGGAAGATCACCGCCCCTGTCAGATTGCCGCCTGGTTTCCCGGAGCACGCAACCCTTCCGACGCCCGTCGGTGGATGTGGCAGGGCCGTCGGACTAATCCTTGTGTCAGAAGGATTCTTCCGACGCCCGCCTCTATACACCGACGCCCGTCGGTCGTGTCTGGCTATAAAAGCTCCGGATTTTCATTTGAAAAGGGTTGAAAAAATTTTCAGAAGAGGAAACTCTGCCAAAATTCAAGCACATTTTCTCTCTCTTCCAAAAACACTTTTTTCTAAAAGAACTTTATTGAATCAAGGATCAAATCAATCAAAGGAACTAAAAGCTAATTAGTTTTCTTTAGATTTTGACTCCAAAATCGATTTTCTGAAGGATTGAAGGTGAAATATCTCATTTTCTCTCTTTAATCTTTCATTTCTGTTTCTCGTGGAACGCGCGGGGATCTAACCGACACCAGAATCTCACCTGAAGTGATTATCTGAGGGTAAATATTCCGGATTCTCTCTCCATCTTCATCTCATATTTAATTTTTTATTTATTTATTTATTCATTCTCTGAAATTTTTGAATATCTGTCATTACTTTCCTTCATTTTGACTCTCTCATCTCCTTCTTGGATAAAACTTGCTTTTTGACCTTGAAAGGCTCCTTTTTCTTTTCTGTTTTTCGGAGACAGAGGTGACCGACGGGTCATCTTCATGACCGACGCCCGTCGGTCACCCACCTAGAGACGCCCATTCTTGAGTGACAAACGGGCATATCGGATAACCAAACCGACGCCCGTCGGTCAACCAGGAAAGGCCGTCGGTGGGTTCTATCTCTATTTTTTAATCATTTTTCATCTCTATCCAGTCTCTTTGATTTCTTATATGTTAATTTTATGTATATTAACCTCTCTTAACTTTCTGTGAGTGTATATCGGTCCTCCCTGATTATCCCGAGCTTGAGCGGCTATCTACTATGTTTGGAGGATCTCGTCCGGTTTAGTTTCCTAATCCTCTTGTTTCATTTCTTCTATTGATTATCTTATGTATGTAAATGCACTCCTTTCATATCCCGTTGATGTGTAAAAATGACTCCATGGTTTTATATTTAATAAAATGAGGTTTACACAAAACTGGACCAATGTCCTATTTCATCCAATAAAACCATCACAATGAAAACATTCAATTTCAATAACGACGCATGCGAGGACCAAAGTCCTCAGAATAAGCAATGTCCCGATTTATGTATGATCCGCACATTTATAAAAGGGAGTTGTATTCCGCTCCTTGTATTATTGTAATTTATCGCTTTTATTATCTACCTGATCATTTACGGCTTTCTGAACGTGAATAAATGCGCCTTTTAATCAACTGCATAGTGTGGAGAGAGAGCGAATTAATGATATTAAAATTTGATCATAAGCTAATTGAGGTAGAAATAGATGAGAAATCCCGGACCCAGCTCTGGTCTTTGGGCTCGAGAGGTTAGAGGTTATCCTCCAAAATACTTCTTGGGTCACGAGGTTTTAGCGCTAATCCTAGGCTCTTTAGGGTGAGAAGTTCACCTTCCATGATCCCTCTAGCTGGCCCAAAATGGATGAAAGCGCAGTCTTAGGCTCTCCGAGCAGAGAGTAACTTTCCCAATGTCCTATTGGGTGGCGACTCCATGATACCTCCTTGTTGCCCAACATAGACGCACTTGCGATTTTTATTGCAAGCTGCCAACGGACCCGCAAATGCCCCGATCGCCCACATGCGGGCGGTGCGAAAGGGCGGCGCACGGGATCCGGCACTCGTCACAGTAGGGCAGACTGCCTGTTTCCAAGTTTTCACCCTGCTGTAGACACCGGGTCCTGAGTCAGCTTAGATCAGAGTTACCCAATGATGATAAATTGCCTATTCACGGGCGAAAAGGTTGAAAGTGATGATTTTCTTGTCAAATTTGCATTTTAGAATAAAAACATTTTAAAAATAATTTTAAAAAATGGGATTTAGAAATTGTAGTTTTTTTAGTTAAATTTAAAATTAAAAAAATATTTTCGAGAGTGTCGGCGCGCGGAGCGCCAGCGTACGAGCGACGCGCATGCAAGCGCTGCTCCGTGCCCAGCGTGCGCGACCGACGCCCATCGCGCGCGCCGACGGGTGTCGGTCGCCTCTGGTCTGCCGCAAACGTGGTTTTCGCCTTTTTTCCATTTTTTTCTTCATTTTTTTTTTACTTTTCCACCTTTTTTTTCGGAATTTTTAGTGGTAATTTCCTTTTTTGCACCCAAATTAAGGGAAATTTGATAAAAATCCTATTTTCTTCCTTAATTAATGGTTTTTTTCCATTTTTACTCATTTAAGTAGAAAATTTGGGAAAGAAAGAAAGGGGAATTCATTTTGCATCAAAAATCTTTATTTTCTTCTTCTCTTTTTCTCTAAGAATTTCTCAACACTTTTCTTAGTTTTTCTTCTCCAGATAAAATAGAAAATCATTTTTTGTTCTTAAGATTTGGATTGAAACAAAAAAAAATTAATTCTTTGTTCTTGGAAATTAAATTTCTTTTCTTCCATTTTTTTTACAATTTTAATCAATAATCATACTTGAGACAAAGAAATCAATTCTTTGTTCTTGAGAATTAATTTATTTTTTTCTATTATTTTTCTTAAGCAATTTTCTTTTGAAATAAAATTTCAATTTTTATTATTTTTATTCCTATTTTGCGAATCAAAGCAAGAAAATCAATCATATTTCTCATCAATTGAATCCAAAATCTGAGGTTAAACATTTTAGACCCGATCTCTTAATTTTATTTTTATCTTATTTATTTTTGTTCATATTTAATTAGTAATAATGTAGATCTTTATATTTATTGTGTTTTTATTTATGTTATGTGATTTTATATGCAGATTTAACATCTCTAATTTTCTTTTTGCTTTATCTTATTTAATTCTTTATTCCTCATTTCTATTATTATTATTATTATTATTATTATTATTATTATTATTATTATTATTATTATTATTATTATTATTTGTGTTAATTTATTAATATTAATATTATTATTATTATTTTTGTTAATTTATTAATATGTTAATACTATTTATTTTAATATGTCATTTAATTTATTTGTCATCCATAATGCATATTTTATTTATTCTAATTTATCATTTATTGTTTTATGTGTTTAATTATTTTTTTTTGATTTGATACTAACATTAATTTAATTTGTGTTTTTTTTTTGTTTTAATCTTTATTCTTCCTTGTTTGAGCACATTTGCAAGCGAAGAAGGAGATCCAGAGATTTATTATTTTTATTTTTTTTAGTATTTTTCCTTTATTTGTATTTTAATTTACTTGTCATGTAATTATTAATGAAATCATTTATTTTATGCATGTTTAATTAAAAATTACACAAAAATATTGTTATAAATAAGTTGGGTTTTTTCTAATAAAATGGGACCAATGTCCTAGTTTTTTTCATCCAAATAAATTGTCACTTTAAAATTATTTTTTTAACTATGCATGCGAGGACCAATGTCTTCACTCTTAATAAATACCCCGTTTTATGTATGATTTACATTTATTTTATATTGAGGGTTGTATTCCGCCCTTAGTTTTGTTGTAATTTATTGTATTTCTTTTTACCTTATTTTAATTTTACTTTTATTTTACCATTTTATTATTTGATTGATATGCGCTCTAATTATTACATTTAAATGTATGAGAAAAGGGATGAAATCTTAAATTCAAAACTCAATTATAATTTAAACAAGGTATGAATAAATGAGAAGTCCCGATGTAACACCCCCTACGTCCCCATTGGAAGGACGCCGGAGAGCGCTACCGATGCTCACTCACAAACATGCACACATACACTATACGGAAGCATACATTCATACATAATCATACATGCATAAATGCGGGTTAATTAAAAACTTACCTTGCGGGCAAAAGCTGGTCATGCATTAACTCACACACTCGTAAGCACTAAGTGGAAGCATAAGCACATACACACACTCATACACTCTTTCAATCAGTGGAAGCCTAAGGCGAATAATAAAACCGAGGAACAACTTTAAACATAAATATAATAACACTTACAAGGCCCAAATGTTACATCCAGATCCTTACATATAATTACATATACATAAGACCTCAGAAATACAAAAGCCAAAATACAGAAGCAGAAAAAAATACAAAACTTCTAACTCCTATGTGGCTGACCTTGCAGATGCTCGACTCGAACCAAACCTGCCACCTGCACGGGAAAAGAACCCATGCTAAGCGATAAACGCTTAGTGGGGAGAACACACAAGCAAAATGGACGGCCATTCACAATGGTCGTCAAGGCATAACACATGCAAATGGCACATGCAGACATACATATCACATATATAAACATACTTGCATATTAAAGACATTCATTCAGACACTCATATCCATATCCAAATACTCATGTCGAAAATAGCTAAGGCAAACAGAATACCATACACAATACACGTATTATCATGCAGAACTACATACAATCTCACACACATATACTTACTGAGGTATCGGATATCAGTACCTTACCGTGCGTAGTCACATGAGATTTACACCTACAATTGTCATATCTAAGTACCCATACCTTAACTGAAAACCCATTCGCATGTTATCCGATTACCCTGCAATACGCTCCCAACTATCATGCCAAGAACACTGGCTATCGAAACATACTTTTGTCATGCCATAGTACACACACACACTGGCCGAAACCCAAGGAAAGACGTCAAAACACCACACTTCCACTGCGTAACTTTATTGCATAAAATATGATGCCATGAAACATAGACACATGACAACATGCCGAAGATACTACAATAGTTGAAAAGAAAGGAACATATAGCAAAATATTACATTCAGAGCATACACTAGTTCACATGCTACCATAATAGTTAACGGCACAGAATCACATTCATATACATACTAAATAACCATATCAGTCCTTAAATTTAAGCTCACATTCATATAATTATTATTTCATATGTTTATAACCTAACTAGTCAGATTCACATTCTCATAAGCATAACATAATAAAATATATTCATGGCATTTGAAAGATCATGGTCACAGTCATGCACGTTTTAATTCCAGTACTTATATCCATAAATGATGGTATACAAATACATTCATGATATGATATACATATATATATATAGATAAATATGCCCAAATTCACATTTTTGAGTCACAATTAACCCATTCAGAGATTCATAATCACATTCGGATACTTAACTGATTCACCTGTCTAATATCATGCTCATTCAGATATCTCATTCTCTTATTCATAATAGCCAAAACAAATAGAATACCTGCTGACTCACAATAGTGGATAACGAGTAAACGCATAGCGTACCTTACGGGCACTAATCGAACTCATAGCATACCTTACGGGCACGAATTGAAAACCATTTTATTTTATCACATTTAAAATATTTTACTGAGGGGATCTTAAACAAGATCAAAATACTGAGAGGTTCGCAAGGAACCAAATGGGGACCTGATCGGGGTCCGAACTGAACTGAGGGCTGCAGCGAAAAGACTCTATTAGGCATGCCTAACTATCCACTTACTAGACTCTAGCAGGTTATGCATAAAACAATTCACGTTTCGAATCGCATAACGCATATACATATATATATATATATATATATATATATAACATGCATAAACTAGAGTACAATAGACATATAAATATGTTCGTAATATCGGTCATGCCTCATACAATTCATATTGCAAAGCATATAATATAATACAGTCAACACACTTTAACATTAACAATTATTCTAAAGCATACCAAAATCAAGTATAGTAGCACTATCATGCCAGTGATTATCATTACAAAATCCTAACCATACGATAAATGAGGATAACTAAACATAACCCATGCATAATCCAAATTACATTTAAGCATAACACAATGAGTTCAACGGCTAAAGCATAATAATACATTTAGACATCAACCATAGTATTCAAATAAATTTGGCATAGCATAATACCAACACATGCTGAGTTCATAACTTAAAGCATAAGTAACTCATTCCATAATTTAGCATAGCAAAACATACTATTAACTGATATGAGATATGTGAAATTACACTAAATAATGTTTAAAACCAAACATAAGTAAAGGAGGAGTGAAAAAGAAGAGGATAAAAAATCTGCAAATTTGGGGGACAGCAGCGTTTTACACGGCGGTATGACAAATCCATACCGCCGTGTAAGACGCTTACACGGGGGTATGGTCTAACCCATACAGCCGTGGAACATGTCCAACACGGTGCTGGACAGAGGCATTTTACACGGCTGTAAGGAAAACCCTTACCGCCGTGTAAAACTCCCAGTACAGACATACCTGGGCAGTAACGTTTTACACGGCGGTATTGGTATATCCTTACCGCTGTGTAAAACCACAGCCTTGCATTTTCTGAGGAATTTCCTTGATTCACACGGTGGTGAGCCAATTCCTTACCGCCGTGTGACTTCTGGGAATTCCAGAAATTGCATAAAATCACTCCAATTCGAAACCCAAACAACACAACACCAAAATTACACATCTATACCATGCTAATCAACAAAAAACTCACCTTCTTTGCTTGCCTTTCACAACCAACATGCAATTTAACATTTCAATCATTAACTTAATTCCATCAATTTAACATACATAATCTAACAATCTTACTTAAGCATAACTCACAAAATCACAATCTTAGCCTTATAAAGCAAATTCTAAACTCATCAAACCCAACCTCAAGTCACACAACCATCTTTAATCATTCAAACAACATGTAATTTTCTAGAATTTTGTTAACATATAAAATCATAAATGCACAAATTATTCCCCAAACAAATCATGCATAAACTCATATCAACACTCAAATTTCTGGAAATCACACACAATTACACATTCATGATCCAAGAAGAATTAGGGCAGAGACAAATTAAAACTCCAATGTAGAAATCAAACTCCCAAACCTCTTGTTGCACAATCCGATTCTCCCTTCAAGCTTCAATCTTTAATCTTCTCTTTTCCTTTACTTTGCTTCTTCTTATCACCAATCACTCTTCAAAGCTGACCCAAAACTCAACCTAGGCACCAATAATCACCAACCACCAGAATGACAAGGAGGAAGGGCAGAAAATAGAGAAGAAAAGAGAAGGAAGAGCTGAAGAAGAGAGGGGAACGAGAAGCAACCCCTTTCCTGCGTTCTCTCTCTTTTCTTTTCCCCTTTTCTTTATTCTCATTTAATGCACATACCTAACAAGTCCACATGGCAAACTCCCATAGGCTCAAATCAAAATATCTTGTCTTATTACTCTTTGGTCCTTGGCAAATCCTACTTAAATCCTTGGCAATCTTACACTTCACTCACTAACACAATAATTCCTCACTTGAACTTTAATTAATTCTTCAATCAGGTTCTTAATTACTCAAATCCCAAATGTGCACATTACCAAAATATCCTCACTAATCCCAACTTAGCATGCACATTCCGACTAGGGCCATTTTGGGGTGTGATAACTCTTCCCTCCTAAAAGAATTTCGTCATCGAAATTCACTTACACCGAAAAGAATTCCCAACAATACACTCCAATACACCACCGAACTCATACACTTCGCTTCTTATCATCATCACCATGCTCTTAAATCACTTTCTTATATTCGAATCAAACATGCTCACCAGAATAATCATTACCCAATTGCACATTAGAAATCAAAGTACAAACACTTCACACATAAACCAATTAACTTTCGCCAAAAGTTACACAAATCCTTTAATACCTCAAGGTTGTCCGTCATACCTACATTTCTCCTTACCAATAACACTTCTGTTAAACTCTAAAATCCTCTTTACATTCACTTGTACAAGATTCTGAAATACTCTTTCTGCTCGACTTTAACCAAACACAGAACACTTCCCTTAATAGTTGCTAAGATCGTCATTCCTACCCTTAATCTTAATATCAAATACTCCATGTACACCCTATCAGCTTTCTCTCAATCAAAATGCATATGCAAATGTTTCTAATGTATGATCAAAAGGGATGATGATGCATTGAGAATGTGATGGCTCATGTATGCAGAGTGATACAGAAGAAATGCAAATGATGCTATAATGATGCACTTTGTCCCATCCCCATGATTCAATATGCTTTTTATTCAAATACTTTTTTTGGAGATAGCTGACAGGTATACAGAGTATTTACCAAAATCGTACAGAATCCAAATACCCTGCTTTCTCAAAGTACCAAAATAAACTTTACTCGAACATATCAAAACAAACTTACCAAAAGGCTCTGCAAGCTCTATCACTTCACTGCGGTACGCAACAAGTCCCAATGGTACACGGGTGGCTCTAAGCAGTTCCTCCACATCCTTTCTAGCTTGCCGAGCTAGATTCTCACTCGTCTTAGGACAATAAATAGTTTGATGTTCCTTACTGCCACATCTGAAATAAGCACCCGTGAGTCTCCGACGCGGACCCCGATGTCGCTTCTGGCAATGCTGACATATAAGCGGTACCCACTTCTTCTTAAACTTGTCCCAATGTTGCTTCTGACATTGTTGACACATCGGAGGTTCTTGAATCCTCTTACGCGCTGACATCTCTCTACCCGATCCCTTTTTCTTTTGGGGTACATTCCAAACAAATTCTTGAGAAGCTCGAGGAGCAGTCAACCTATCCAATATCTGTATCAACCCTTGCACTAATGTCCTATCATCGAAAACAGGAACGGAATCTCCAACCGAAGGATGCTCAGAAACACTCTAATCAGCACTAACTGGATTCACACTTTCTATTGTCTCGCCCACATTCTCACTAGGATTAGACTCCATCTGGACACGACACAAGACAAGACACATCTGCATTGGGCCACGACACAAATCTGACTCGCATGAAAAACACGATAATTAACCAACTAGCATACTAAGACTCGACACTCAAACGAACAAAGACAACCAGAACCGCCAAACTTGGGCTCTGATACCACTAAATGTAACACCCCCTACGTCCCCATTAGAAGGACGCCGGAGAGCGCTACCGACGCTCACTCACAAACATACACACATATACTATGCAGAAGCATACATTCATACATAATCATACATGCATAAATGTGGGTTAATTAAAAACTTACCTTGCGGGCAAATGCTGGTCATGCATTAACTCACACACTCGTAAGCACTAAGTGGAAGCATAAGCACATACACACACTCATACACTCTTTCAATCAGCGGAAGCCTAAGGCGAATAATAAAATCGAGGAACAACTTTAAACATAAATATAATAACACTTACAAGGCCCAAATGTTACATCCAGATCCTTACATATAATTACATATACATAAGACCTCAGAAATACAAAAGCCAAAATACAGAAGCTGAATAAAATACAAAACTTCTAACTCCTATGTGGCCGACCTTGCAGATGCTCGACTTGAACCACACCTGCCACTTGCACGGGAAAAGAACCTGTGCCAAGCGATAAACGCTTAGTGGGGAGAACACACAAGCAAAATGGACGTCCATTCACAATGGTCGTCAAGGCATAACACATGCAAATGGCACATGCAGACATACATATCACATATATAAACATACTTGCATATTAAAGACATTCATTCGGACACTCATATCCATATCCAAATATTCATGTCGAAAACAGCTAAGGCAGACATAATACCATACATAATACAAGTATTATCATGCAGAACTACATACAATCTCACACGCATATACTTACTGAGGTATCGGATATCAGTACCTTACCATGCGTAGTCACATGAGACTTACACCTACAATTGTCATATCTAAGTACCCATACCTTAACTGAAAACCCATTCGCATGTTATCCGATTACCCTGCAATACGCTCCCAACTATCATGCCAAGAACACTAGCTATTGAAACATACTTTTGTCATGCCATAGTACACACACACATTGGCCGAAACCCAAGGAAAGACATCAAAATACCACACTTCCACTGCGCAACTTTATTACATAAAATATCATGCCATGAAACATAGACACATGACAACATGCCGAAGATACTACAAAAGTTGAAACCAAAGGAACATATAGCAAAATATTACATTCAGAGCATACACTAGTTCACATGCTACCATAATAGTTAACGGCACAGAATCACATTCATATACATACTAAATAACCATACCAGTCCGTAAATTTAAGCTCACATTCATATAATTATTATTTCATATGTTTATAACCTAACTAGTCAGATTCACATTCTCATAAGCATAACATAATAAAATATATTCATGGCATTTGAAAGATCATGGTCACAGTCATGCACGTTTTAATTCCAGTACTTATATCCATAACTGATGGTATACAAATACATTCACGATATGATATACATATATATATATATAGATAAATATGTACAAATTCACATTTTTGAGTCACAATCAACCCATTCAGAGATTCATAATCACATTCGGATACATAACTGATTCACCTATCTAATATCATGTTCATTCAGATATCTCATTCTCTTGTTCATAATAGCCAAAACAAATAGAATTCCTGCTGACTCACAATAGTGGATAACGAGTAAACGCATAGCGTACCTTACGGACACGAATTGAACGCATAGCGTACCATACGGGCACGAATCGAAAGCCATTTTATTTTATCATATTTAAAACATTTTACTGAGGGGATCTTAAACAAGATCCAAATACTGAGGTGTTCGTGAGGAACAAAACGGGGACCTGATCGGTGTCTGAACTGAACTGAGGGCTTAAACCAGAGTACAATAGACATATAAATATAACATGCATAAACCAGAGTACAATAGACATATAAATATGTTCGTAATATCGGTCATGCCTCATACAATTTATATTGCAAAGCATATAATATAATACAGTCAACACACTTTAACATTAACCAATATTCTAAAGCATATCAGAGCCAAGTATAGTAGCACTATCTTACCAGTGATTATCATTACAAAATCCTAACCATGCGATAGATGAGGATAACTAAATATAACCCACTCATAATCCAAATTACATTTAAGCATAACACATTGAATTCAATGGCTAAAGCATAATAATACATTCAGACATCAACCATAGTATTCAAATAAATTTGGCATAGCATAATACCAACACATGCTGAGTTCATAACTTAAAGCATAAGTAACTCATTCCATAATTTAGCATAGCAAAACATACCATTAACTGATATGAGATATGTGAAATGACACTAAATAATGTTTAAAACAAAACATAAGTAAAGGTGGAGTGAAAAAGAAGAGGATAAAAAATCTGCAAATTTGGGGGACAGTAGCGTTTTACACGGCTATATGACAAATCCATACTGCCGTGTAAGACAGTTACATGGGGGTATGGCGTAACCCATACAGCCGTGGAACATGTCCAACACGGTGCTGGACAGAGGCATTTTACACGGCTGTAAGGAAAACCCTTACCGCCGTGTAAAACTCCCAGTACAGACATACCTGGGCAATAACGTTTTACACGGCGGTATTGGTATATCCTTACCGCCGTGTAAAACCACAGCCTTGCATTTTCTGAGGAATTTCCTCGATTCACACGGTGGTGAGCCAATTCCTTACCGCCGTGTGACTTCTGGGAATTCCAGAAATTGCAGAAAATCACTCCAATTCGAAACCCAAACAACACAACACCAAAATTACACATCTATACCATGCTAATCAACAAAAAACTCACATTCTTTGCTTGCCATTCACAACAAACATGCAATTTAACATTTCAATCATTAACTTAATTTCATCAATTTAACATACATAATCTAACAATCTTACTTAAGCATAACTCACAAAATCACAATCTTAGCCTCATAAAGCAAATTCTAAACTCATCAAACCCATCCTCAAGTCACGCAACCATCTTTAATCATTAAAACAACATGTAATTTTCCAAAATTTTATTAACATATAAAATCATAAATGCACAAATTATTCCCCAAACAAATCATGCATAAACTCATATCAACACTCAAATTTTTGGAAATTACACACAGTTACACATTCATGATCCTAGAAGAATTAGGTCAGAGAAAAATTAAAACTCCAATGTAGAAATCAAACTCCCAAACCTCTTGTTGCACAATCGGATTCTCCCTTCAAGCTTCAATCTTTAATCTTCTCTTTTCCTTTACTTTGCTTCTTCTTATCACCAATCACTCTTCAAAGCTGACCCAAAACTCAACCAAGACACCAATAATCGCCAACCACCGAAATGACAAGGAGGAAGGGCAGATAATAGAGAAGAAAAAAGAAGGAAGAGCTGAAGAAGAGAGGGGAACGGGAAGCAACCCCTTTCCTGCGTTCTCTCTATTTTCTTTTCCCCTTTTCTTTCTTCTCATTTAATGCACATACCTAACAAGTCCACATGGCAAACTCCCATAGGCTCAAATCAAAATATCTTGTCTTATTACTCTTTGGTGCTTGGCAAATCCTACTTAAATCCTTGGCAATCTTACAGTTCACTCACTAACACAATAATTCCTCACTGGAACTTTAATTAATTCTTCAATCAGGTTCTTAATTACTCAAATCCCAAATGCACACATTACCAAAATATCCTCACTAACCCCAACTTAGCATGCACATTCCGATTAGGGCCATTTTTGGGTGTGACACCCGAACCATCTCTGATCTTTGGGTTCAACGAGGCGAGAGGGCCACCTCAATGTTCTATTGGGGTGGGGCCTCCAAGATACCTCTTGTGTCCCAAAAAAGGCTCAACTTGCATAGTCCTAGGCTCAATGAGGCGAGAGGGCCATCCTAATGTTCTATTAGGGTGGGACCTCCAAAACACCTCTGGCTTGCCCAAGTGCGAGGCGAGAGGGCCATCCTAATGTTTTATTATGGTGGGGCCTCCAAGACACCTCCGGTTTGCCTAAAATGGACATAGTAGCGCTGTTTTAGGCTCACTGAGGCTAGACGACCTTTTCCAATGTTCTATTGGGTGGCAACTCCAAGAAACCTCCTTGTTGCCCAAAATGGACGGCCTTGTAATTTCTTACAAGTTTTTATGAACCTCTCTCGAAAGCCCTAAAAGCGGGTCTTCGGGGCCTCTCGGGGTTCAGCGCGCGTCACAGTGGTCACTCCACTGGGGACATAATAGACTTCGCTTCGAAAGTATCTTGATTAAAACATATAATTGAGTTTTAATTTAAAAATTTTATCCCTTTTCAAAATTGCATTGCATTTTCATTAGAGCCTTAGAACTATGCTAGTTTGGTCCCTATTCTTACCCCGGTGCGTTCTCGAAGCACGACCCTACTTTCACTCAATGTAGGGAAGTGTTAAGGATAATCAACAACTCAAGCCTTATACCTACACGGTATATTAAATAGAGACCCAATTGGTCGTTATATTCATGATGAGCTAGACCCGTTGGCAGGGACCATGCTTGGGTAGCCCTAAAGTATCATCCCCTTTGACCAAAGCTCATGTAATGGCAATAGATACTTCCCCTAGGTGACATGTACCTAAATACGGTGCTTGCTATGTGGGCCATTATATATTGAACAAAATCAACCAAATTAAATGGTCTTTTATTAAAGCCTTTCATGTCCCGGTAAGCCCATCTTAATATGGTTGAAGTGTTTAAATATATAAAGGCCAAAATTCATATGTATGCACATTAGATAAGAGATGTTATGCTGCTGGTTTTTCACTGAGCACCATACGCGTCCATTGGGTTCCCTGCTAACCCATGGATTAAGCCCACCTAGGAAAGAGACCGCATTACCTCGTGTGTGGGAGTAATAAGGTTGGAAGGATTTACTTGCTTGCATATGGTTGTAAATGTTGCATAACACACGATCATGCATTGTATATGTCATTCATGCATCATTCTAACAATTTAAATTTTTCAGCCATCATAGATTCATCTAAGTGGACTGAAAGTTCTGACGGTTGGCTAGTAAGGACAAATCTGCTCTTTGAGTTGCCAAAAATAGTGACTGACTGGGATTCTGAGTCACTCTCATCAACCAGTGAATATTCTTTAGAATCATCAATGGCAAAAGAAACTGGAGCTTTGACCACTCAAGACCTTACTAGGAGACTAGAGGACTTTGAACAGAGGATGCTAGATATGATGGGCGCCATGGTTGAAAGGATTGCCCATCCTCCTGCCGCACAAGCACCTGCTGCTCCACAGCCACCTGTCGCTCTGCAACCACTAATAGTCCATGCTGGGGGGCAAGCTGAACCATGTACAGGCGGGGAGGCTCCTTTTAATGGTAATGCTGCCCGTCAACCTGTCGATGAGCATAGAGCCGCTGTGCCTGTTGAGCCAAGAAGGGAAAGGATCCCTAACCCCAATGAAGATTTCATGATGGAGGAGGAAGATAAGGAGCTAATAGTCCATCAAGCTATGAGGGCCAGAGCACCCAGGGTGGAGGATGAGGCTATGAGAGGGATGAGACAGCAGATTGAGGTGATCACCCGTATGTTATCAGCTAAAAAGGGGATCAACCCTGAAGATAGAGATCTAAGGGATGAAGAGCTGCTGTCCCAAAGGTTTAAGATGCCCAAGCTACCGAAGTTTGATGGTACTTCGGACCCATCTGAACATATCAAGCAGTATACCCTGGTAATGAAAGGCACAGGGTTGAGCAAGAAACAGAAGGTGGAAAATTTTTGCCTTAGTCTGGTGGGTCCGGTAGTAGACTCGTACCACGGGTTGGACAGGAGGTCCAAGGAGGACTGGGACCTTTTGACCAAAGAGTTTATGAAGTAGTACGATTGCAGCACTAGAATGGAGGTCACCCTAAAGGACCTTGAACTTTTACAGCAAAGGAGTGACGAGTCATTCCATGAATACCTCACCAGGTCGAGGAATAGGGTCATGGAGATGAAGCAAAAGTCTGACACTGCTGACCAAATCAGGTTATTTATCAGGAACTCCTACCCTTACCTGAGGGACTTGCTCAGCTTTAAGGGGCTTAGAGATTGGGAGACACTTAAAGACATTGCTGTAGAGGCTGAGGGGGCTTACCTAGCAAAGAAAGTAAGCCAGAATAACTTTACTGGGAAAGGTTATGGGAACCAGTCAGGGTATAAATCACGTGGTGCTGGGAGCAGTAATAACATAAATTGTAAGACGGCCGAGGTTTCAGCTACTGAAGCTAGATAGGGTCAAAGGTACTACTCTGACTTAGGCCGCTCTCTATCCTGGGTACTGGAGAGGTTGATGAAAGAAGGAAAGATGCGACCTTTGATGCCTAGATAAGCCATGAATCAGGGACAGCCAGGGCACAAAGATGACCAGTACTGCGACTACCATCAGCACACCGGGCACCTGACGGATTACTGCCGGACTTTGAGGAATAAGATCCAAGATCTTATTGACACCAATCAGATCACGGATCCTGAGAAGGGAGAGAAGAAGAAGAAGGTAGGTTACAATGCAGTCCCTCCACTATGAATATGATCGGGTCTTCTTAATCCACTAGTGAGAGTGGAGAGAAAGATAGTTTTTTAGTTGCTTGTTTCTTTTTATTTCAAGAACTTTTTACGACACAGTTTGCAGTTTGCAATAAAATGAACAATTTTTGCTTATTTGTATGGTGTTTTTAATGATTTCATTTCACATGACCATGATACATTCATTTTTGACATACTAATATAGCTGTATTTAATCTCGAAACTTTGGAAAATCCAAAGAAAATCTTGATAGCATCTGATATAATTCCTGAAGAGAGGAAAATTCTGAGAGATAATATTAAAAAATAAATATGAAAAAGCCTTTGCCTGGACTTGGAATCACAAGGAAATTGTTGGGACAACGCTGCCTCAATATGCCGACATGACGACGAGCGAAGTTTCAAAAGCCAATCCTCTTCCTTAACATCTAAGGTGCCTACAGTGCAGCCAAGCAAAATCAAACTCCATTTATCCAAGGGCTACATCAGGAGTTAGACAAATGAAACCCTAGACCTTCACAAGAAATATATACCTCATTAGAACCCAGCTCTTAGGAGTCCTTTCCTCACAACCTTTTGAGATGTTTACCCCAAAACCAATCAAGACCAACCTTTAATCATATGAGACCAATAGGGAATCTTATAACCAAGCTTAGGAGGATAGCTTATTACCTTTCAAAAATAAAAAGCAAAAAGAAAAGATTAAAAAAAAGAAGAAAAAAAACCTAAAGTCCTGTCCTACACCATAGTTTTGTCCTGAACCATTTGAGGCCAACGTATAACTTCATCCCAACCATTAAAGGTTACTTCAGAAATCAAGCCACCAAAGCCAACAAAAGGAAGATACAGACTTTCACAGTTAAAATCCCAGTAAAGAAACTCACTACCTCAGCCCGTTTGCACAAGTGCCAAGAAAAAGCCTTTGGTGCTAAAAAAGAAGCATTATTAGAAGAAGCATTATCAGGAGCAGCCTTCCCAGTTAATGAAGATGAAAGCAAATTCAATCTACACTGACAGACTGAAGGAGGTTCCATGGCAAAGGCTAAAAAACAAGAGAGAAAGATAAATAATAAATGCCCCGCGGGTCAAAAACCGAAAAAAAGCGATCTTGCTAAAATTGGGTACCCTGCTAGAAAAAGAGAAAAAAAGCATTCTGGGAAAAAATTAAGGGCTAAGAGAATTTTCAATCATGAAAACCCGAGAGGGCTGATTGATAACAGGAGTTTGATGCTTTCAAAATCCATCTCGAGATTAGATGAGGTTTTATTTTTTTTGAGATTAATGCCAAATAATGATCATGTGTAATGAAATCAAACTGAAACATATGCATTTATGCAATGATATATTGATGTGATCAGAGCAGTTCATTTTGTGTGATCAAAGTCATCTACTGTCTACCCTCTGCTATTCTCACCACTCGGGTCCTTCAGTCGACTCATTTTGCTATCAACTGCGAAGGCAATTTTACAGCACCATCATGCAAGGAATCAAGCTCAGACAGCCACGACATGGGCATAAGTACATGCTGATTACACTAGAAAGATCTTTGGAAATAGCTTCAACCTCAAAAAAAAAAAAGCCGTTAGAGATGAAAATCGTAATTGGCGCTCTAAGCAAAAGTTAGGCAAAAGGATAGGGTGAAAACCTGGAAACAGGCAGTCTATCCTAAAAAAAATTAAAAAAAGCCGCTGGATTGGGTTGAGTCCACTCCAGGGAAAAATAAGGCGTAGGGTTATGTGAAAATCCGCAAAGGATGCATTTTTCGCTGAGAAAAGCTAGTGAGAAAATTCACAAGGGACGCACTACCTTCAAAAAAATGACTACAGGTATCAGATGAGAACCTCGCAACCCCAAAGGCAAGAAATTCCAAAGTAGCTTCAAAAGGGCATTGATCCTATCACAAGTTGCAGCTAGCCCGGCTATCATCTCTAAACCCACTAAGATGAATTCTTATCCTGCATTTCTGCACGACTCATGCATTTCACGTGCATACTCACTATTTTTCCTACATATTTGGTTTTCCAGTTTTGCAGTGAGAGAGATATTCGATGCGGACACCGACAAAAGCCAAGTGACGATATCAGTCAAAACACAAAACCAACAATCAACCAAAGACCTCTTAGGGGGCAAATCAGCCAAAGGGCTCTTAAGGGGCACCACTTCAAAACTTCAGAAGGGTTTGCACGATGACGGTACTACCACTCCACAGAGGGTTTGCACGATCACGGCACTACTGCTTAAAATCTCAGAAGGGTTTGCACGATGATGGCACTACCACTCCACAGAGGGTTTGCACGATCACAGCACTACTGCTTCAAATCTCAGAAGGGTTTGCAGGATGGCGGCACTACCATTCTATGGAAGGTTTGCACGACCACGGCACTACCACTTCAGAAGGGTTTGCACGATGACGGCACTACCACTCCACAGAGGGTTTGCATCACGGCACTACTGCTTCAAATCTCAGAAGGGTTTGCATGATGGCGGCATTACCATTTCACGGAAGGTTTTCACGACCACAATACTATCACTTCAGAAGGGTTTGCACGATGACGACACTACCACTCCACAGAGGGTTTGCACGATCACGGCACTACTGCTTCAAATCTCAGAAGGGTTTGCATGATGGCGGCACTACCATTCCATGGAAGGTTTTCACGACCACGACACTACCACTTCAGAAGGGTTTGCACGATAACGGCACTACCACTCCACAGAGGGTTTGCACGATCACGGCACTACTGCTTCAAATCTCAAAAAGGTTTGCACGATGGCGGCACTACCATTCCACAAAAGGTTTGCATGACCACGGCACTATCACTTCAGAAGGGTTTGCACGATGATAGCACTACCACTCCACAGAGGGCTTACATGATCACGGCACTGCTGCTTCAAATCTCAGAAGGGTTAGCACGATGGCAGCACTACCATTTTATGGAAGGTTAGCATGACCACGACACTACCACTTCAACAAAGGATAATACACCGATAACATGGCGACAACCACCACAATAACAGCATCACCTAGTTCGGAAAGATAGCTGCCTCAGGTATGTGTCTCTTTCCTTTTTTTCTCTGAGTTTAGGCTCATCTAGATACTAGTGCATCAGATTCCCCAAAACTAGGGGTAGCTGTAGACACCAGGCCTTGAGCCAGCCTAGATCAGAGTTATCCAATGATGATAAATTGCCTATTCACGGGCGAAAAGGTTGAAAGTGATGATTTTCTTGTCAAATTTGCATTTTAGAATAAAATAATAATAAAAATATTTTAAAAATAAATTTTGAAAAATGGGGTTTAGAAATTGTAGTTTTTTTAGTTAAATTTAAAATAAAAAAAATAATATTTTTGCAAGTGTCGGCGCGGCAGCGCGCGCTGCTCTGCGCCCATCATGTGCGACCGACGCCCGTCATGCGCGCCGAAGGTCGTCGGTCGCCCGTGGTCTGCCTCAAACGTGGTTTTCGCCTTTTTTCCGTTTTTTGTTTCCATTTTTTCTTCATTTTTTTTTTTACTTTTGCACCTTTTTTTTCGGGATTTTTAGTGGCAATTTCCTTTTTTGCACCCAAATTAAGGGAAATTTGATAAAAATCCTATTTTCTTCCTTAATTAATGGTATTTTCCATTTTTACTCATTTAAATAGAAAATTTGGGAAAGAAAGAAAGGAGAATTCATTTTGCATCAAAAATCTTTATTTTCTTCTTCTCTTCTTCTCTAAGAATTCTCTCTACACTTTTCTTATTTTTTCTTCTCCAAATAAAATAGAAAATCATTTTTTTTCTTAAAATTTGAATTTTTTTATCATTTATAATTTCTTGAAACAAAGAAAATAATTCTTTGTTCTTGGAAATTAAATTTCTTTTCTTCCATTTTTTTTACAATTTTAATCAATAATCATACTTGAGAGATAGAAATTAATTATTTGTTCTTGAGAATTAATTTATTTTCTTCTATTATTTTTCTTAAGCAATTTTTTTTTAAATAAAATTCTAATTTTTATTATTTTTATTCATATTTTGCGAATCAAAGCAAGAAAATCAATCATATTTCTCATTAATTGAATCCGAAATCTGAGGGTAAATATTCTATACCCAATCTCTTAATTTTATTTTTATCTTATTTATTTTTGTTCATATTTAAGTAGTAATATTGTAGATCTTTATATTTATCGTGTTTTTATTTATTTGATGTGATTTTATATGTTGATTTAACATCTCTAATATTCTTTTTGCTTTATCTTATTTAATTGTTTATTCTTCATTTCTATTATTATTATTATTATTATTATTATTATTATTATTATTATTATTATTATTATTATTATTTTTTTTATTATTTTTATTATTATTATTATTATTATTATTATTATTATTTTAATTTATTAATATGTTAATACTATTTATTTTAATATGTCATTTAATTTATTTGTCATCCATAATGGATATTTTATTTATTCTAATTTATTATTTATTGTTTTATGTGTTTAATTAATTTTTTTGATTTGATTCTAACATTAATTTATTTTGTGTTTTTTTTTGTTTTAATCTTTATTCTTCCTTGTTTGAGCACATTTGCAAGCAAAGGAGGAGATCCGGAGAGTTATTATTTTTATTGTTTTTAGTATTTTTTCTTTTTTTTGTATTTTAATTTACTTGTAATGTAATTATTAATGAAATCATTTATTTTATGCATGTTTAATTAAAAATCACACAAAAACTTTTTTATAAATAAGTTGGATTTTTCTAATAAAATGGGACCAATGTCCTAGTTTTTTCCATCCAAATAAATTGCCACTTTAAAATTTTTTTCTTTAACTATGCATGCGAGGACCAATGTCCTCACTCTTAATAAATATCCCGTTTTATGTATGATTTACATTTATTTTATATTGGGGGTTGTATTTCACCCTTAGTTTTGTTGTAATTTATTGTATTTCTTTTTACCTTATTTTAATTTTGCTTTTATTTTACTGTTTTATTATGTGATTAATATGTGCTCTAATTATTACATTTAAATGTATGAGAAAAGGGATGAAATCTTAAATTCAAAACTCAATTGTAATTTAATCAAGGTATGAATAAATGGGAAGTTCCGAACCATCTCTGGTCTTTGGTCTCGACGAGGCGAGAGGGCCACCTCAATGTTCTACTGGGGTGGGGCCTCCAAGATACCTCTTGTGTCTCGGAAAAGGCTCAACTTGCATATTCTTGGGCTCCACCAGGCGAGAAGGCCATCCTAATGTTCTATTAGGGTGAGGCCTCCAAGACACCTCTGGCTTGCCCAAGTGCGAGGCGAGAGGGCCATCCTAATGTTCCATTACGATGGGGCTCCAAGACACCTCCGGCTTCCCCAAAATGGACATAGTAGCACCGTCTTAGGCTCACTGAGGCTAGATGACCTTTCCTAATATTCTATTGGGTGGCGACTCCAAGAAACCTCCTTGTTGCCCAAAATGGATGCCCTTGTAATTTCTTACAAGTTTTTATGAACCTCTCTCGAAAGCCCTAAAAGAGGGTCTTCGGGGCTTCCCAGGGTTCAGCGCGCGTCACACCTGCCATTTGGCCTAACTTTTGCTTAGAGAGCCAGTCACCGGTTTTCAACTCTAATGGCCTTCTTCTTTCTTTCTTTTTTTTTTCAAAAAAAAAATCTAAAAAGGCTACAAGAGAAATAAAGGCTATTATCAGAACCTCCCTTAAGGATGACCAGCACAATTTGCTTAGACATCTTCTGATGAGAAATAATTAGAGAATAGTTCAGATGGAATTCAAGATGCTTTGAGGCCCTTCCCATCCTTTCCAGATGGCATCTTATTTTCGACTTTCACCTCCAAGTACCATGGCATCTGGACCCAACTGCCTGTGAAGGCTGTTATACAACTAATCGGAGGTTGCCCCCATTACTTCTGCTAGTGCATGCAAGATACGGGTGCCCAGTTGTAGACACCGGGTCCCGAGGCGGTCCAAGATCAGAATTACCCAATGATAAAAATGATACCGGCTTACAGGCAGAGGTGTTAAAAATGATGTTTCTCTTGTCGAAATTCTCATTATTTTTAAATAAATAAATATATATATATATAATATTATTATAAAAAAAATTAGTTGAATTAATTTTTAAAATAGTACTATTTTTGATATTTGAAAAAAGGGGAGAAATTATGTTAATTAATTAATTTAATTGAATTAAGTTAATTAATTAATTTAATTGAATTAAGTTAGTTAATTAATTTCATTAACTTAAATTAGTTTAATTGAAAAAGAAAAAAAAATTAAAAATTAAATTTTATTTTTTTGGCCACGCGGCCACTTTTATAAAGTGGCCATTTTGGCCACTTTATAAAAGTGGTACCACGCGTGGTACCACTTTTTGAAAGTGGTACCACGCGTGGTACCACTTTATGAAAGTGGTACCACGCGGCCACTTTCTTAAAGTGGCCGCGTGGTACGGAGGTTACCGCGCGCTCTGCGTGCGCAATATCGGCACCACGCGCGTGTTTTTTCACGCGGTCTCCCTCACCACGCGGCGCTTCGTTTTCTTCTTTCTTCAGCTATTTTCTCGCCGTTTTAACCGAAAAATTTTCCATTTTCGTGTAAATTCCGGGAAGACAAATTAAAAGAAGGTTTTGGCCTTTCTCTATTTTGGAACAATCAGATTAATCAAATGGGATTCAATACTCATTTTCTTGAGGGACAACAACATTTTTTTTTACAAGAGGAATTCTTGGCTTTTCTCTCTAACTTTTCTCTCCAGCAAAAGGTTTTCTCCTTCAAAAATCCTTAAAAAAAAATTCTTAATTTTTATTCTCAAGTTTTAATTTTTTCTTCCCTAAAATATTTAATCTTGGGTTGATTTGAGCAAGAGAAATTAATTTTCTTAGCTTATTCATCGCATCAAAAATATTTTCTTGAACTAATTTATTCAAAACACAGATTTTTATATTTTCTTGAATATTATTGTCATCAAAAATCGATAAGGGGAACGGATTGAGACATCCTATCTCCGATCTAAAAATTCTGAGGGTAAACATTTTTGGACTCGTTCTCATTTATTTTTTTTATACTATTTATTGTTGTTAAATATTATTTTTTCCATATTTACTACATCTATTCTTTATTTTCAGCACTTTAAATGTGTTAATATCACTATTAATATATTATTCGTTTGCTTTAATATGATTTTTATGTCCATTCGCTGTTATTATTATTATTATTATTATTATTGGTATTATGTTTGCTTTTATGCTGTTCATCATGCACGTTTGATCGATCGAATTTTGCGTCGCTTTCCCGATCACAATCACTGCGCGTCGCACGACTCGTGAAGAGCACTCACGAGTCGTGAGTGCACTAAAGAGCACATTTTCAAATCTTTTCTTTCCCTTTTCTGTTCACTCAAATTTTTATGTTTATTTACAGCTTTTCTTCTGTATCTTAACATCCTTTTGGCTTATTTTGTGAGAGTATGTTCTTGTTTCTTGGACTGGCTGGAGCCTGAGGGAGTTCTCCCGTATGTGGAAAGTTCGCCTGGTTTAGTTCCCTATCCTCCTCTCTCTTTACTTCATGTATTTATTTATTGTTTCTCCTGTATATGACAAAATTGTTGTATTTCTCGCTAATGTAAAAATCGGCCAAACATTTTATATTTAATAAACTGAATTCTTCATAAAATCAAGGACCCAATGTCCTATTTTTATCCAATAAAATCCTCACAATAAAAATATCCATTTTAATAATGATGCATGCGAGGACCAAAGTCCTCAAAGTAAACAATGCCCCGATTTGTGTATGTATCGCACATTTATAAAAGGGAGTTGTATTCCGCTCCTTGTGTTATTGTAATTTATCGCTTTCATTATTTACTCGTTCATTTACCGCTTTCCAAATGTGAATAAATGCGCCTTGATTCAATTGCATCATGTGGAGGGAGAGCGAATTAATGAAAATTAAAATTTGATCATAAAATAATCAAGGTAGAAATAGATGAGGAGTCCCAAACCCAGCTCTGGTCTTTGGGCTCAAAGAGGCGAGAGGTCTATCCGATCACTCATTGGAATTATGACCTCCAAGACACCTCTTGTGTCACGAAATTTTGACGTTAATCCTAGGCTCCTTAAGGCGAGAGGTTTACCCTCCAATACCCCTTTGGTTGGCCCAAAATGGATACTAAGCGCAGTCTTAAGCTCTCCAAGGCGAGAGAAACTTTCCCAATGTTCTGTTGGGTAGCGACTCCATGAAACCTCCTTGTTGCCCAAAATAGACGCACTTGTAAATATCTTTACAAGTTGCCAACGGATCCTCAATTACCCGATCGCCCTCAAGCGGGCGGTCAGAGGGGCGGCCGCGGGGTTCTGCGCGCGTCACAGTGGCGACTCCACTGGGGACTATGGTTCTAGACTTCGATTTGAAAATACCTTGCTTAACATTTATGATTAAAGTTTAATTCATAAATTTGCTTTCTTTTAAATTTGCATTTACATCCCATTAGAGCCTTAGTATATACTAGATTTGTCCCTTCTTAACCTCGGTGCATTCCTGAAGCACAACCCTATGTTCACTCAATGTGGGGAACTATTAAGGATAATCACCAGCCCAAGCTTCGTACCTAATGGTATATCAAATGATGACTCGATCGGTCGTTATCCTCGTGATGAGCTAGACCCGTCGGCAGGGATCATGCTTGGGTAGCCCTAAAGTAACATCTCCCTGGTCTAAAGCTCATATAATGGCCGTAGCTACTTTCAATCGGTGATATGAACCGTAATTCCATGCTTGCTGTATGGATCCTTATGTATTGGGTGAGTCAAGATGTCTTGCTTGGTAACCTAGCCAAAGGCTTTCATGCCCCGGTAGGGCCATGTTAAAATTTTTGGAATGTCTAAATACATGATGATCATTATCCATTCGCTTGTACATTAGCGTAGGAGTGTCATGCTGCCAATTTTTCACCGTGGTCCATGCGTATCCATTGGGTCCCCCGCTAACCCTTGGGCTAATCCCGCCTAGGAAAGAGACCGCACGACCACGTGTGTGGGAGAAATAAGGGCGGAAGGACCTACCTGCTTGCTTGTGTTTCGTGGGTGTTGCATATCATGATCACGCATTGCATGTACATTCCATGCATCACATCTAACGCCTTGTCCCTGCAGCCATCATAGATCTGCTTAGGTGGACTAGAGCGCCTACCGGATGGTTGATCCGAGTTCCTGCACCTGAACTGCTAGATAGAGAAAGCCTTCCAGAGATCTTATCGGAAGTCAGCTGTACCGTATATGAGATGGCAAACTCACCTAGGGGTAATGATGCCACCAGGGCCATGATTGCAGAAGAAGTGGGTCGACGGTTTGAAGAGTTTGAGGGCAGAATGATGAACATGCTAACTACTTTGGCACAACAGAATGCTCCGCAGAATCCACCTCCTCCTCCCATGAGATAAGATGAGCGAGAAGAGGAAAGAGTTGAGAGACAAGAAGAACCTGTTCGACCGCCACCAATAGAGCTGAGGTCAGTAGCTTCGGGAGGTCAGAGGAGAAGACCAGCGCTGAGGATAGATGATGACAGGGGTGACGAAGACGACAAAATGAGTTTTGTATCTGAGAGAGGGAAGGCACCCCAAACTGATGAGTTCATTCTGAAAAAGATGGAAGGGAGGTTTGAAGCCATGGCCCGTATGCTGAGTAGAGGTCAGAGGATGAACCCGGAGGACAAAGAATTGGAGGGAGAAGATCAAATTCCTTACAATTTCAAGATGCCTGATGTGCTAAAATTTGACGGTACCTCTGACCCAGCTGCCCATGTGAAGCAGTACTCTCTGGTCATGAAAGGGACCACTTTGTCTAAGAGGCAGAAGGTGGAGTACTTTTGTTTGAGTCTGACTGGCCCTGCCATCGACTGGTATCATAGCCTCGATCGTCGACCTAAGGAAGATTGGGATCTACTCATAGAGGAGTTCTTGAGGCAATATGATTGCAACACCAGGATCGAGGTGACTCTTAAGGACCTTGAATTGCTCCAGTAGAAGGCCGAGGAACCTTTTCACGACTATCTAACCCGCTGGCAGAATAGGGTAATGGAAATGCGAAGAAAGCCAGACACCCAAGACTAGATCCACCCGTTTATTAAGAATGCAAGCCCGTATTTGAAGGATGGTCTGAAGATGAAAGGGCTGAAGGATTGGGAGTCTCTAAAAGACATAGCCATTGAGGCGGAGGGAGAATTCTTGGCCCGAAAAGCTAGCAATGATAGTTTTGCAAAGAGAGCTAATACCAGTCAAGGGACAAATAGGCCAGCCGGTCCCAATGGTATCACCAGAAGAACGGTTGAGGTGTCTGCTACTGACGCAACTACTCCGAGGAAGTTTTCGAACTTAGGAAGACCACTGTCTTGGGTCTTAAGAAGGTTGATGAAGGAAGGAAAGTTGCAACCTTTGGCTCCTAGGCCTATTATGACACAAGGGAAGCCAGGTCACAAGGATAATGAATATTGTGCATTTCATCAGCACACAGGCCATCTTACAGACAAGTGTAAGGCGCTGAGACACTTTATTCAAGATCTGATTGATGACAAGAAGATTTTCGACCCATAGAAGAGGGAATCCAAGAAGAAGCCTGGTTACAATGCCGTGCCGCCACCAGTTTTTATGATCGGATCCAGCTTGCCAGAGTGGTACGTACTGCAGGACTTATATGGGAGTGAGAGTATTGTTGTTGTTTGTTCTGGGGATGGAGAAGGAAGAGCAGTTGTAGCGACCCTTGATTGTTGATCAAGCAGTGAGAGCGGTGAAGAGGCCGAAGAGGAAGGAGAGACGAACTCTAATTTATGGAGATCTGATGAGGAGGAAGAAGAGGTAGGGGCTGTGACAAGAAGTGGGAGAGTCATCCCTGAGATTACAAGGGTACCAGAACCAGCGCAGCCATTGATGGAAGAGGAGCCGGAGGGGAACCAGGTTGTTAAGCAGTTGAAAAAGACCACAGCTCAGATATCCATCTGGGATCTCTTAAGACAGTCCCCTTCTCACAGGCAAAAAGTGGTAGAGGCCTTGACTGAGTTCACTGTTGCCACCACAATTTCCCCCTCAGAGCTTTTGGGTCTAGTTAAAGGAGGATCGGGGGAGAGATTGGTATTTTCCGATGTTGACCTGCCAGTCGAAGGCCGTGATCATAACCGACCCTTGTATATCAAAGCATAGATTAATGACAAGCACACCACTTGCATTATGGTAGATGATGGATCTTCTATCAATATTTTCCCTCTGATAGCTCTTCAGGCTTTTGGATTGAGTGAGGATATGCTCTGTGAATCAGATTTGACGATTACAGCCTATGATAATTCAAGAAGACAAGCCTCAGGAACATTCAAGACCCTGGTCAAGATGGGACCCATTAAAATAGAAGTAGAGTTTGTGGTTCTGCCCATTCCAGCTAATTTCACAGCCCTGCTCGGGAGGCCTTGGTTTCACAGACTAGGAGGAGTACCATCCACGCTGCATCAAATGATAAAGTTCCCACATGAAGGGGAGGTGGTAACTATTAAGGCAGCCAGGGAAAATCAAGTGTCGGCTCTTGAAATTGCTAATCAGCCATTTAGTGGCTTCCACGTGTCAATGATAGGAGAAGAGCATGGATCAGTGGATAACCCACCATTGGTTAACATGATGAAAAAGATGCACTATCTCCCTGGGGCTGGTTTGGGTAGAAACTCTCAGGGGCTGCAGACTGCGATCACCACTCAAGGTCAGAAGAACCGGAAGGGTCTGGGGTACAGAGGCAGTTTTGGCAAGAAGAAGACGGCAGATAAGATCCCTCACATTTCAAAAAGTTTTGTGCCTGCATCCTCAGTGTGCGCTTATGCTGGTGAAGATAAGCAGCAGTGGGTGAATGGGAGGATTGTCCCTGGATTTGAGATCTTCAACGATGTATTTGACTGGGATGTCGAAATTATTAAGACCGCTGAGAGCTTCTGGGATGAAGATGTCATGACTCAGTGTATTGCTTAGGACAGATGTGAGCCCGAAGAGGTTGTCACCGAGAAGATTTTGATTGCTAGATAGAAAGGGAAAGAAAAGATGGTAGAGCCAGAACTGAAGATTGGGGATTTAAAGATTTCCTCAGGCATACCTGAAGGGCCTCTGCCGAATCAAGAAGCTGATGAGCAAGCTGTAGCAGCATCAACCTCTAGGGAGGCAGAAGAAGACTATAGCTTAGATTGTCTTTTTATTCCAGAACCTTTTTATGATGTAAATGACAATTATAATATTATTAATAAGGCAAATGATTTCTCTTACTTGTGCGATGTTTCCAATAATTTCAATATGCATGAACATGATCATATTCCATCAATTTTTGATATTGATTCCACTGATACAACACCTTTTAATCTTGGAACCTCGGAAAATCCAAAGGAAATTCTAATAGCATCAAATATAACTCCTGATGAGAGGGAAAAATTTGAGAGAATAATAAGAAAATATGAAAAAGTCTTTGCATGGACCTATGAAGACATGCCAGGGATCGATCGGAACGTAGCAGAACATGCTATCCTGACTTATCCAGATCACAAGCCTGTAAAATAGAAGTTGAGAAGGCTCATGCCAGAATGGGCAGACAAGGTCAAGGAGGAGATTCCGCAGTAAATCGAGGCCAAGTTCCTTATTGAAGTGCAGTATCCTACATGGTTGGCAAACGTGGTCCCTGTAGTGAAGAAAAATGGGAAGGTCAGGGTATGTGTGGATTATCGAGATCTGAACAAGGCCTTCCCTAAAGATGATTTTCCACTACACCACATCGATGTGTTGATAGACAGTGCCGCCAGCTGCGCGATGTACAGCTTTGGGGATGGTTATGTGTCATGGCCGGATTTGTACCCTAAGAGAATTAACCTAATTTGGCATGTGTGTGAGTGGATTGAATGTGTATGATTGGACTTAATTGAAAGAAAGCAGTATAGTTAAGGGGTTAAATGGTAATTACGAATGTTTGTGCTAAGCATGAGTTAAAGGCTGATTAACTAGTTAATGGAGGGTTAATTAGGAATAAAATAAAGTAAGAAATTGGTAGTGGAGGCAGGTTTTCTGAAGTGGATTACGTGTGGCTTTGTAAGGTTTTGCCACCTCCTTCTTTGCATGCATTTGCCTAGTGAAGTGAGAGGTGAGTGTGTGTTGGCCTCATTCTTCATTTTCTGCATTTGGCTTTGGCTTTCTTCTTGTTTCCGTGAGTAAGGATGAGAGTGGTATAAGTGGATGTGTGCATGTAGTTAATTGGAACAAGAATTAAGTGTTAAGACCTTAAGGTAAGTGGTTTTGTGTGCATATTCTCATCTTCTACTCTTCTTCTTGGTTTTGATTTAGTTTGGAATGAGGATTGATGGATTGTGCTCAATTCTGGAATTTGAACTGGTTTTGCTAGCTGAAGAAGTGAAGAGAGATAAGGGAAAGGCTATAATCGGCGAACCGAGCGTCCGTCGTAATTAGGAGCTAAGGCGACGAGGTTTGGGAACAAACCCTAATTGTATGAATATGTGATTAGTGTTGGTTAAATAGGGTTTTGAACTGTATTGCATGATATGTGAAATTGAAGGTTGAGCATGAATTATGTGATGCTAAATTATATGATTATAGTAGCAATATGATTGTGATAAAGTGCTTTAAAGTGATTATGAATTGTACTATTATTGAATGCCAAACAAGAAGGGAAAATTAGGTATGTGTTATTGATTGTGTGGTTGTTGTATTTGGGTTGGTTGCCAAACAAATAAGAATGAGATTTGAGGTTTAGGCGAAAAAGGAGAAGTGGACTGAGAAAAAAAAACACAGCCGTGCTAGTGATAAACGCAGCTGTGTTTTGGTATTTTTGCATAGGTCACGGTAACAATGAAATTGATTGCGACCGTGACATATGCTGAGTTCAATTCTGCCTAGAGGAATTTGGTATGTCACGGTGACAATGGAATTCATTGTGACCGTGACCTACCCAGGAAGGCATTTTGCTTTGCAAATGAGAATATGTCACGGTGACAATGAGATTCATTGTGACCGTGACATACCCTCAGGTTGCATTCTGCCGAGAGTTGGGAACACATCACGGTGACAATGAAATTGGTTGTGACCGTGACATGTCCCCAATTTGCATTCTGTTTTGGACTTCAATATGTCACGGTGACAATGAAATCCGTTGTGACCGTGACCCACCCTGTTTTGGCAATATAATCCTAATGTGTTTTGCACTCAAATGGCATGGCTTTAAGCTGAAATGAAGGACACCATGAGTAAGTAATGTATATGTGTTAAGTGATCTACAAATGCATACAACTATGATGACTTCTGAATGTGATAAGTTATGTGAATATTAAATGTGAAGACTGAATTTGAGAGCATATTGAATATGCAAATGAAATGTATGGCTGTGTGCTAATACAGATGTGTAAAGTGAAAAGTGAACTGAATAACGTGTTTAACAACTTAAGCCTGCGAGTCAAGTAGTGGATAGTTAGGCATGCCTATAGGGTCAAGTGCTGCAGCCCCATGCGTTAAATGTGTCTGATTCCATGGGAATCACAATGCGAATATCCTTACTGGATTGTGTTATATGTGGAATGATGAAAGGTACCAGAAGGTACTAATGTGATAAGAAGCACCAGAAGGTGCTAATGTGAAAAAGTAGTCTCGATGAGATTACTGGTATCTGAGAGATACCGATGCGATACCCGTTATCCGCATCATTGAATTGCAGGCAAAGTGGCAGAAAGGCTAATTGGTTAATCGGCTAAAAGTTAATTAAATATAAACAGAAGTGATTGTGATACAAGAAAGTATGGAAATGTGAATAAGTAATTGATGCCTTATGATTGAATATAGTAATGGTTGATCTGGCATGTTTATTAGCATGTTATGTATGATGATTCTGATGTGTGACAAATTATATGCTATATGTATGAGTTCCCCACTAAGCGTTATCGCTTAGCATGGATTTACTCTAATCCGTGCAGGTACGGACGAGAGGTGACTGAAGGACGTCCCCCGCATTTTGGTACGGTCAACAATAGGAAGTATATAGTGTAGGTTTGGGAGCTTGTTATTTGGGACTTTTGTATAAGTTTTATATGGTTAATATGTATTTTGAATATGTAAAGGCATGTAATAATGTAGTAATCACGGATGTAACCTCCCACATGTATGTGTGTCATGTGAATAGCTAAGGCGTGTGACTAATAGTAGTTGGCATGTGATGCATGAATTAAAATAGTGTGTGATGAAATTTTATTATTCAGTTTTTGCATGTGTTCTGGGTGTGTGTGCGACCTTCTCTAACTAAGATTAGCTGAGCTAGTTTGTCGTTAGGGAACGGGCGTCACAAGTTGTGGTATCAGAGCCTAGGTTGAGTCTTTTCTGGGAATTGGGTAAATAAGATGTGTATAGTTTGTTGACCTAATGCGGAAGTCCTTGTTTAATCTGTGTAGTAAGATGGATTCTGGAAGGCATACCGGTGAGGAATCTGCCGAAAGGGTGAATCCTCGTGAAGCTGAGGTGACAGGGTCTGGGCAGTCTAGATCGGTCGGCTATGGGAATGAGATTCCATTTGGGCCTATGGAAGCCATGATGAAAATGACACAAGATATGGCGAGAGTGATGGAACGTATGATGGCGCCAAGAGCCCCAATAGAATCTTTGAGGAAGCATGGTTTGGAGGAATTTCATGGAACAAGGTTAGATGAGTCAGAAAAAGCAGAGTACTGGATTGAGAAGGTGGAAAGGATTCTTAAGGAGATACGATGTCCTCCAGATCAGTGGGTTGAATGTGTGGAGTCATTACTCCAAGGTCCTGCATATGATTGGTGGAAGCTGGTCCTGCAGAATCCGATGCTTCCTGAACCATTAAACTGGGAGTTCTTTGAAAAAGAATTCAAGAACAAGTATATTACTAAAGCACATCGAGAGGCAAATTGGAAGAAGTTCTTGAGTTTGAGACAGAGGACTATGACAGTGGCGGAGTATGAAGCAGAATTCTGTCGCTTAAGCAAATATGCGCCGAAAGGTGTGTTAACTGATGTGTTGCGATGTCAACAGTTTGAGGATGGATTGATTGAAGAAATTAAAGCTTTGCTGATTTCTTTAACAACAGAGCAGAATATAAGTTACTATCGAATTGTACAAGAAGCTTTGAGAGCTGAAAGGACTTTGGGAGCCCAAAGAGAATGGAGACAAAGGAAGAATGCGAATAGAGGTGGTTCCCAGACGGGGAAAAGATCAAGAGATTCTCATGTGGCATCACCTGCGGAATCAGGGTTCAGTTCTGCAGCGAGAGGTAAGAAGCGAGGCGCTCCCTCAGCATCTGGTTCTGGAAGAGGAACATCTGGTAATAGAAGTGAGGTTCATGAGTGTCCTCATTGTGGTAAGAGGCATAGAGGAGAATGCTGGAGAGTGTCGGGTGCTTGTTATAGATGTCGGAGCACTGAGCATTTCATTGCTAATTGCCCGAATACCTATGAGATGTCAGGAAAACAACAAGAGCAGAGTAGGGGTGGTTCAAACTTGCCTTCTACGAACAGAGGAAGAGGAAGAGGACGTGGCAGAGGTAGTCAGTCCAGAGGTGCAGTCGATTCTGAGATTGTGGATAGACCTGATGAGGCTCCAGTGCGGGCTTATGCTATGAGGGCACGAGAGGATCAGGACGCGCCTGAGGTGATAGCAGGTACTATTCTACTTTGTGGTGTGGAAATGTTTGCACTTATTGATCCTGGTTCAACTCATTCATATGTATGTGATAAAAAGATATGTGAAAAGATGCCTAAAGTTGAATGTTTAAAATATGATATATGTGTGTCTAGCCCTTTGGGAGGTAATGTTAATGTGAACAGAGTGTATCGAAACTGTGCATTAGAAGTTCAAGGTAGTGTGTTTCCAGCGGATTTGATTGAACTACCGTTTGATGAGTTTGATTTGATTCTGGGTATGGATTGGTTAACTAAGTATGATGCGGATGTTAAGTGTAAGAAGAAAATGGTTATACTCTCTGATGGTAAGGGAAACAGAGCGACAGTGAGAGGAGTGTGCACTAATCCTCTTGTGAATGTGATATCTGCTATGCAAGCCTGTCGGTGTATGAGAAAAGGATGTGAAGCTTATTTGGCCCTGGTATTAGATAGTAAGAGAGAACAGGTAAAGATGCGAGAGATACCAATAGTCAGAGAGTTTCCTGACGTGTTTCCTGAAGAATTGAGCGGTGTACCACCAATAAGAGAAGTTGAGTTATCAATTGATGTGGTACCAGGAACTGTACCGGTATCTAAGGCACCCTATAGAATGGCTCCAACTGAGTTGAAGGAATTGAAAGAGCAGTTGCAAGAATTACTGAACAGGGGTTTTATTAGACCTAGTGTTTCTCCTTGGGGAGCACCAGTGTTATTTGTTAAAAAGAAAGATGGTACAATGAGAATGTGCATCGATTATCGACAGCTGAATAAAGTAACAGTAAAGAATAGGTATCCTTTACCTCGAATTGAAGACTTGTTTGATCAGTTAAGGGGAGCCGGGGTATTCTCAAAGATTGACTTGCGTTCAGGGTATTATCAGTTGCAAGTGAAGAAGGAAGATGTACCTAAGACCGCGTTTAGAACTCGTTATGGGCATTATGAATTTCTAGTAATGCCATTCGGGTTAACCAATGCGCTAGCTGCATTCATGGATTTAATGAATCGAGTGTTCAGACCGTACTTGGATCAGTTTGTGGTTGTGTTCATAGACGATATTTTGGTATATTCAAGAAATGAAAAGGAACATGAACAGCATTTGAGAGTTGTACTTCGGACTTTGCAAGAACATCAGCTGTATGCCAAACTCAGTACGTGTGAGTTCTGGCTCAAAGAGGTATCATTTCTGGGTCATGTGATCTCATTTGAAGGAGTTAAAGTGGATCCAACTAAGATAGAAGCAATTGTGAATTGGAAACCGCCTAAGAATGTGTTAGAGATTCGCAGTTTCTTAGGGTTGGCTGGATACTACAGAAGGTTTGTGAAAGGATTTTCAGTAATAGCTTCACCGTTGACAAGATTGTTACGTAAAGGAGTGAAATATGAGTGGTCTGAAAGATGTCAAACAAGTTTCGATCGGTTGAGGAAGATGTTAGTAGAAGCACCGATTCTTACACAGCCTACGACTGGTAAAGAGTATGTATTGTATACCGATGCTTCAGGTGTCGGATTGGGTTGTGTATTGATGCAAGAGGGGAAGGTGATAGCGTATGCGTCAAGGCAATTGAAACCGCATGAGCAGAATTATCCGACTCATGATTTGGAATTGGCTGCAGTAGTGTTTGCTTTAAAGATTTGGCGACATTACCTGTATGGTGAGAAGTGTAGAATTTACACGGATCACAAGAGTTTGAAATATCTGCTTACACAGAAGGAACTGAATCTGAGACAGCGAAGGTGGCTCGAGTTGTTTAAAGATTATGATTATATTGTGGATTATCATCCGGGAAAAGCTAACGTAGTGGCCGATGCTTTGAGTAGGAAGTCAATTTCAGCATTACAGTTAAAGCGGATTGAGTGGAGGTTTTCTGCAGATGGAGCTTTATTAGCACAGTTGAAAGCAAGACCGGTTCTAAAAGATGAGTTAATAGTTGCTCAGAGAAGTGATGGGAGATTGCAACAAGTTCTGCAGTCAGTTGGCGATATGGATAAGACTGACTATTTAGTGAATGAAGATGGAATACTGCTGTATAAGAATAGAATGTGTGTGGCCAACGATAAAGAATTAAGGAAGAGATTGATGCATGAGGCTCATAATACAGTTTTCACTATGCATCCAGGTGGAAACAAGATGTATCAAGATATGAAACAGTTGTATTAGTGGCCAGGGATGAAGAAGGATATAGTGGAATATATGTCTAAGTGTCTTGTCTGTCAACAAGTTAAAGCGGAACATCAAGTGCCCCAGGGAATGTTGCATCCACTCCCTATTCCCCAATGGAAATGGGATAATATCACGATGGATTTTGTTACTGGATTGCCTCTGACCTCAAGACAGCAAGACGCAGTATGGGTTATTGTGGACAGGTTTTTGAAATCAGCTCACTTTATACCTGTTCGGATGGATTATTCTATGGAAAAGTTGGCTGAATTTTATGTAAGGGAAATTGTCCGATTGCATGGGATACCTTTGTCTATTGTTTCTGATAGGGATCCAAGATTCACTTCTAAATTTTGGAGGAGTTTACAGGCAGCGTTGGGTACGAAATTGAATTTCAGTACTGCTTTCCATCCACAAACCGATGGACAATCGGAAAGAATTATTCAGGTTTTGGAAGATTTGATGCGAGCGTGCTTTTTGGATTTCTCTAAGAGTTGGGATAGGTATCTTCCACTTATGGAATTTGCTTATAACAATAGTTATCAGACCAGTATTGGTATGGCACCGTACGAAGTTTTGTATGGAAGGAAATGTCGTTCACCGATTTGCTGGACAGAATTGAATGAAAGCAGAGTCATAGGGCCAGATTTGGTTCGTGATACAGAAGAGAAAGCTAAAATCATACAGAAAAGATTGAAAGCAGCAAGTGACAGACAAAAGTCGTATGCTGATTTGAAGAGAAGAGATATTGAGTTCAGTGTAGGTGATAAAGTGTTTCTGAAAGTGTCTCCTTGGAGGAAGGTACTGCGATTTGGTAAAAAGGGGAAGCTGAGTCCAAGGTTTATTGGGCCATATGAAGTGCTTGAAAGAGTAGGTTTTGTAGCTTATCGGTTGGCTTTGCCTCCGACTTTGGCTAAGCTACATGATGTGTTCCATGTGTCTATGTTAAGAAGATATAGGTCAGATGATTCCCATGTGCTATCTCTACCAGAAGTGGAAGTGCAGTCAGATTTCACTTATGATGAAAAGCCAATAGTGATCTTAGCAAAAGAAGTCAGACAACTTCGGAACAAGCAGATACCACTTATGAAAGTACTCTGGCAGCACCATGGTATTGAAGAAGCAACTTGGGAACCAGAAGCGGCTATGCGAGAACAGCATCCACAACTATTTCACTCAGGTATGAATTTCGAGGACGAAATTCTTTAAGGAGGGGAGAGTTGTCATGGCCGGATTTGTACCCTAAGAGAATTAACCTAATTTGGCATGTGTGTGAGTGGATTGAATGTGTAGGATTGGACTTAATTGAAAGAAAGCAGTATAGTTAAGGGGTTAAATGGTAATTACGAATGTTTGTGCTAAGCATGAGTTAAAGGCTGATTAACTAGTTAATGGAGGGTTAATTAGGAATAAAATAAAGTAAGAAATTGGAAGTGGAGGCAGGTTTTCTGAAGTGGATTCCGTGTGGCTTTGTAAGGTTTTGCCACCTCCTTCTTTGCATGCATTTGCTTAGTGAAGTGAGAGGTGAGTGTGTGTTGGCCTCATTCTTCATTTTCTGCATTTGGCTTTGGCTTTCTTCTTGTTTCCGTGAGTAAGGATGAGAGTGGTATAAGTGGATGTGTGCATGTAGTTAATTGGAACAAGAATTAAGTGTTAAGACCTTAAGGTAAGTGGTTTTGTGTGCATATTCTCATCTTCTACTCTTCTTCTTGGTTTTGATTTAGTTTGGAATGAGGATTGATGGATTGTGCTCAATTCTGGAATTTGAACTGGTTTTGCTAGCTGAAGAAGTGAAGAGAGATAAGGGAAAGGCTGTAATCGGCGAACCGAGCGTCCGTCGTAATTAGGAGCTAAGGCGACGAGGTTTGGGAACAAACCCTAATTGTATGAATATGTGATTAGTGTTGGTTAAATAGGGTTTTGAACTGTATTGCATGATATGTGAAATTGAAGGTTGAGCATGAATTATGTGATGCTAAATTGTATGATTATAGTAGCAATATGATTGTGATAAAGTGCTTGAAAGTGATTATGATTTGTACTATTATTGAATGCCAAACAAGAAGGGAAAATCAGGTATGTGTTATTGATTGTGTGGTTGTTGTATTTGGGTTGGTTGCCAAACAAATAAGAATGAGATTTGAGGTTTAGGCGAAAAAGGAGAAGTGGACTAAGAAAAAAAAACACAGCCGTGCTAGTGATAAACGCAGCTGTGTTTTGGTATTTTTGCATAGGTCACAGTAACAATGAAATTGATTGCGACCGTGACATATGCTGAGTTCAATTCTGCCTAGAGGAATTTGGTATGTCACGATGACAATGGAATTCATTGTGACCGTGACCTACCCAGGAAGGCATTCTGTTTTGCAAATGAGAATATGTCACGGTGACAATGAGATTCATTGTGACCGTGACATACCCTCAGGTTGCATTCTGCCGAGAGTTGGGAACACATCACGGTGACAATGAAATTGGTTGTGACCGTGACATGTCCCCAATTTGCATTCTGTTTTGGACTTCAATATGTCACGGTGACAATGAAATCCGTTGTGACCGTGACCCACCCTGTTTTGGCAATATAATCCTAATGTGTTTGGTCACTCAAATGGCATGGCTTTAAGCTGAAATGAAGGACAGCATGAGTAAGTAATGTATATGTGTTAAGTGATCTACAAATGCATACAACTATGATGACTTCTGAATGTGATAAGTTATGTGAATATTAAATGTGAAGACTGAATTTGAGAGCATATTGAATATGCAAATGAAATGTATGGCTGTGTGCTAATACAGATGTGTAAAGTGAAAAGTGAACTGAATAACGTGTTTAACAACTTAAGCCTGCGAGTCAAGTAGTGGATAGTTAGGCATGCCTATAGGGTCAAGTGCTGCAGCCCCATGCGTTAAATGTGTCTGATTCCATGGGAATCACAATGCGAATATCCTTACTGGATTGTGTTATATGTGGAATGATGAAAGGTACCAGAAGGTACTAATGTGATAAGAAGCACCAGAAGGTGCTAATGTGAAAAAAGTAGTCTCGATGAGATTACTGGTATCTGAGAGATACCGATACGATACCCGTTATCCGCGTCATTGAATTGCAGGCAAAGTGGCAGAAAGGCTAATTGCTTAATCGGCTAAAAGTTAATTAAATATAAACAGAAGTGATTGTGATACAAGAAAGTATGGAAATGTGAATAAGTAATTGATGCCTTATGATTGAATATAGTAATGGTTGATCTGGCATGTTTATTAGCATGTTATGTATGATGATTCTGATGTGTGACAAATTATATGCTATATGTATGAGTTCCCCACTAAGCGTTATCGCTTAGCATGGATTTACTCTAATCCGTGCAGGTACGGACGAGAGGTGACTGAAGGACGTCCCCCGCATTTTGGTACGGTCAACAATAGGAAGTATATAGTGTAGGTTTGGGGGCTTGTTATTTGGGACTTTTGTATAAGTTTTATATGGTTAATATGTATTTTGAATATGTAAAGGCATGTAATAATGTAGTAATCACGGATGTAACCTCCCACATGTATGTGTGTCATGTGAATAGCTAAGGCGTGTGACTAATAGTAGTTGGCATGTGATGCATGAATTAAAATAGTGTGTGATGAAATTTTATTATTCAGTTTCTGCATGTGTTCTGGGTGTGTGTGCGACCTTCTCTAACTAAGATTAGCTGAGCTAGTTTGTCGTTAGGGAACGGGCGTCACATTATGTGGGCTACAACCAGATCCTAAACAAGATAGCTGACCGGGTTAAGACCGCTTTCATCACAGAGTGGGGGACCTACGCCTATCGAGTTATGCCTTTTGGCCTGAAAAATGCAGGGGCCACATACCAGAGAATGGCAACCAAGATTCTGAGTGACCTAATCCACAAGGAGGTGGAGGTGTATGTCGATGACATGATGGTCAAGTCAGCCACCTGAGAGGGCCATTTCTAAGTTCTAGAGAAGATCTTCACCAGGATCGATAAATACAATCTGCGACTTAACCCCAAGAAGTGTATCTTTAGAGTAACCTCAGGGAAACTGTTGGGACATGTCGTCAGCCAGAGGGGAATAGAAATTGACCCGGATAAGGTAAAGGCCATCAGAGAGATGCCCGTGCCACAAAAGGAGAAGGATGTAAGGAGCTTCCTGGGCAAGCTGCAACACGTAAGCGGATTCATTGCCAAGCTCACTTCGATATGCAAGCCCGTTTTGAAGCTGCTCAGAAAGAATCAGCCTTTGACAGCATCAGGGAATATCCATTGAATCTGCCAGTGTTAAGGCCGCCGCAACCAGTCAAACCGCTTATCCTGTATCTAGCAGTGGAAGGCAGTTCTGTGGGTGCCATGATGGCTCAAGAGGATGAATTTGGAGTGGAATTCGCAGTTTATTACCTTAGCAAGAAGTTCCTGGCTTATGAGATAAAATATGCTGAGGTAGAGAAGATCTGCCTCGTAGTGATTTGGGCATCAAAGAAGCTGAGGCATTATTTCCATTCGTACAAAGTTCAGGTAGTGGCCAAGCAGAATCCGTTGAGATATTTGCAAGAAGCGCCGTCTTTGCTTGGTAAGATGGGGAGGTGGCTGCTTTTGCTACAGGAGTTTGATGTTGAATACATCACTCGTAAAACTATTAAAGGGCGAGCCGTAGCCGAATTTCTTACTGAGCATCCTATTCAAGGGGACACTCCCGAGTTCACCTTTGATTGATGAGAGCATAGTCGCGATTTCTGTCCAAGGATGGCAGTTACACTTTGACGGGGCTGTAGAGGCCGCCAATAAAAATGTGAAGAGGATCCTATCCAAGATGGTCCAAACTTACAAAGACTGGGCAGAGAAGCTACCCTTCACACTGTGGGGGTACAGGACAACGGTAAGGACATCTATGGACGCTATGCCATATTCTCTGGTATACGGGACGGAGGCAGTATTGCCAGTTGAGATAGAGCTCCGATCATTGAGGGTGATTATGGAAGCCCAAATTTTGGAGGCTGAATGGGCACGACAAAGGCTACAACACTTAAACTTACTGGATGAGAGTAGGCTGAAGGAGATCTACCAGAAGAGGTTGGCCAGGACATTCGGGAATAAGGTGAGAAAGCATCCGCTGAAGGAAGGGGACTTAGTGTTCAAGCAGATGAGACCGGGTATACCTGATATCAGAGGAAAATTCAGACCAACCTGGGAGGGGCCGTATATCCTTAAAAGGCTGTTGTCCAAAGGAGCTGCAATCTTGTCGGATAGCGATGGAAATGAATTCAAAGAACCGATCAATGTCGACAGACTCAAGAGGTTCTATGGCTAAAGACCAAAATAAAAAAAAGAGAATAAAATGCCCTGCAGGTTGAAAACCGAAAAAAGGCGGCCATGCTAAAATTTGGCGCCTCGACAAGGTGAAAACCAAAATAAGGCATCCTGTGCAAAAATAAGAGGCACGAGAGAAAATGTCCAATCGTGAAGACCCGAGAGGGCCGATTGGTAACAGGAGTTGATGCTGTTAAAATTTGGTTTCATATATTAATAGGGCGTATACGGTCGAGTTAATGTCAAAACTGATCATGTATGCTGAAATTACATGGAAATGTACACAATTTCGTGAAATAGAACAAATTTCATTTTCGTCATTTTCTGGTTCTGCATTAAAAAGAAATGTAACACCAAAAAGAAATACATATATAAGCTAAGCTAAGTCCTGCCACTGCTCTTGCTAGCCAGATGCTTGAGCCCTCGCGTCCTATTATCGGATGCTGGACTAAGGACCCATTTCTTGTACTCACTGGTTGAAGCCACGGAGTGATCGCCGAACCTCGGAATAACAGTCTTCACTGGTAGTTTGCTCCACAGCTCATGATACCTTGAGGCGAAGGCAGCCGAAAGAGCTCCTCCCCAGAAAGATAAGGGAACCCTCACCACATCCTGGGTCATCCCAAGCTGACGTGCACATCGAGAAGTGATGCAGAAAGTGGCTTGACGGAGCCCACAGAGGGGAACACACCTCGATAGCCCATCAGTGACCACATGAGATAGTGGGAGCCAGGCAGATGTGAAACTAATATCGTCATCTGACAGTTCACCAAATCTGGTAATGCCTTCACAGCAGTGGGACACTCATACAGCCGTCGACGCAGAAGAAAATAGCTCGGCGAGTACTGTGGGATGACCCGAGGAGGTGGCTCAGACAACATCCTCAGTTTCTCTTGCAGCCAGATCAAAAAAAAAGCGGCTGGAGTAAGTAGGGTTTACTTCAAGCAAAAGTAAGGCAAAGGGTTGTGTGAAAATCCGAAAGGACGCACCTCCCGCTAAGAAAAGCTAGTGTGAAAATCCACAAGGGACGCACTACCTTTAAAATAATGACGTACCTGGAGCAATAAGGGGCTGCCGGTGAAAGTAGTGGTGGATCCAGAGCTCACAGAGTCCAAGCCCAGGATGGTTTCAGCTAAAATAAGTGGCAAGGGTGATGATCACCGATGAAAGTCGCTCAGAACCCCGAATAGGCGAGGGTCGCCTGTCAAACCCCCTGGAACCACAGTGAGAAAGTTCGTCATGTAGAACAGAAATATGATGCTTACCTGGTAAGTAGGGACATCAGTGAACCGATCTAGAGCCTCGATCAGTGGCTCCAAAGTAAAGGAAGAGCCCGGAGAAACCAGCCGAGCGGCCTGAAAAGGGGGTATGTCGAGAGCCATAGCTATATCCCGAGTCTGGAGTAGACCACAATGGGGGACGCAGGGCAGAATGTTAGGGGATACCAAGCTCCAAGAATGGCAACTAACTCCTCAGGAAAGGGGCACAACTCCTGATAAGTGAACCGGAAGACGTGAAACCGGGGGTTCCAGAAGTGAGTCGCCGCCAGAAGAAGGTTCTGGTTAACTTTGACCCGACGCAAATATTTTAGCCCAGACAGAGAAGAAAGGGCACTTTTTTTCCCAAGTGTGCCTGTCATCTAGGATGCGATGCATTCTTTGGAGAAGAGGGGAAGACATTTTGAGAAGAATGAGGGGCTCAAGATGTTGGGAAAATGAAGAGACACAAAAAAGCAAAATTTTTGGAGGTATTTATAGAGAAGCACCACCGACGGCCTACCCATCGCTCATAAGAGATGGCCTGCCCATCGGTAAAAATCCACCTGGCAGATGCATACGTCAGGATAAGCATTTCAGGATCATAGTCCTTTGCATGTCATTTCATAAAAGCATGGCCATTCACATGCATTCCATGCATACATGGCTTCTCACATGCATACGAAGTGTCCCATGTCCACTAGATGATGTACGTCAATCTCAACCTCGTGACTTCACATGTCGGCGTTTCTCAAGCACTCTAAGGAGGCACATCCTTTAAGTCCTCTGAGTGGGCAAAAATTTTCTAAGTCCTCTGAGGAAGCGAAGATCTCAAAGTCCTCTGAGGAGGCGAAATCTGAAAGTCTTTTGAGCAGGAAAGCAAGCCTATTCATGCATGCCATACTGGGGGCAAGCAGGTAAGCTTTTCTATCATAAGATGTACGCTCACACACATCACACGAATTGTACAAAATCCGAATTCGAATGTATGTATACTTTTCGTGCACATGCTCCCATACACACACACAATATTTTGTATATATTGCCATGTACGTGACTCAGGAGAAAGGTCCGAATAGACACAATACTTAAAGGTGATCCAGATAATTGGTTCAACTCAACATTGTCAGACACCACCCAGAAAAGCAAGCCTATCCACGCTGTACCGGGGGGCAATCAGTGAGCATCAAAGTCTCTCAATGAGCATCAAAGTCTCTAAGTGAGCATCAAAGTCTCCCAGTGAGCATCAACTGACAATGACCCCAATAGGCAGGTACTGCCACAGGTACGTGTCTCTTTTATAATTTACCCTGCAAATTTGCGTTTTCCTTTTTTGTAGAAAAAAAGAAAGTTAAAGATAAACATCAGCGATAGAGCAGATCGCAACCGGGACTGCAGTTACAGAACACTGCATCTCACAAATTGAGGTTGTAGTCAGAGAGCACTACACCTCACAAGTCAGGATTATAGTCAGAGAGTACTACATCTCACAACCGGGATTGTAGCCAGAGAGTGCTGCATCTCACAGTTCACGCGGCAGCCAGAGAGTGGTACGCACCTTGTAGATCGGATGGGGGTTAGCAAGGGAACTTCACAAATCGAAGTTATAGTTAGAGAATACTACTCTTCACCTCGAGATTGTGGTCAGAGAGTACCGCTTCTCAACAATCGAAGTTGTAGTTAGAGAATACTACTCTTCACCTCTAGACTGTGGTCAGAGAGTACCTCTAGACTGTGGTCAGAGAGTACCGCTTCTCACCAATAGAAGCTGCAGTTAGAGAAACACTGCTCTTCACATCGAGTTTGTAGTCAGAAAGTGCTACATCTCCTCAACACTGCGCGAGCCGAGATGAGGCCAGCAGAAGCAGAAGCTGCGGTTAGAGAAACACTGCTCTTCACATCGAGTTTATAGTCAGAGAGTGCTACATCTCCTCAACGTTGCGGGCCGTAATGAGGCCAGCAGAAACAATCGAAGTTGTGGTTAAAAAAAACACTGCTCTTCATATCGAGGTCGTGGCTAGATAATGCTACATCTCACCAACACCTGTAGGTCGAGACGAGACCAATAGGGATATCTTCACCCGCCGAACATACTGAGACGAGGTCTACCCCGTAAAAAGCACGGAAGGTAAGAACCGCTATAGGTACGCTTTCTTCCTTTCTGTCCTTTCTCTGAGTATTGGCTCATCTAGGCGCTCGTACACTAGTTTCCCCAAAACTGGGGGCAACTGTAAGCACCGTGTCCTAGAGAGGTCCGGATCAGAGATTATCCTATGATGAAATCGGCATCCGAGCCTGTACAAACGGTTTGGATTCAAAGGCTTTAGTCCCATGCTCCACGAGAAATGAGTCTTTTTACCTTTCGTAGGCAGGAGGGGAGAAAACGGGGAGTTTTTAAAGTCTAAAAAAGTATGTTTTCCACGACGGACGGCCAGCCCGTCGGTCAGGGGCAGGACCGTCAGTTAAATCCTTGTGTCAGAAGGATTCTTTCGACGCCCGTCAGTCAAAGCGGCAAGGCCGTCGGGTGAATCCTTGTGTCAAAAGGATTCTTCTGACGCCCGTCGGTCATAATTGTAGGGCCATCGGTTGAATCCTTTTGTCAGTAGGATTCTTCCGATGCCCGTCGGTCACCCCTGGCCTATAAAAGCTTTGAATTTTCTCATAAAAGGGGGTTGGAAAATTTGCAAAAATAGGGGACACTCTGCCAAAATTCACGCGTGTTTTCTCTTTCTTCCAACAAACACATTTCTAGAAAGATCTAACTAATTCAAAAATCAAATCTTCAAAAGAAAGAGGATTTTTTACGGGTTTATTGATTTCCAAAACTCAATTTTTGTCGAACTGTTGAAGACACATTCTATCTTCAACATTTGATCTTTTTGTTCAGACCTTCTCGTGGAGCGTGCGGGAAGCCAGGCAACAACAAGGAATCCAACCAAGAGGTTGTTCTGAGGGTAAATATTTCGGACCCTTTTTTGTGTTTTTTTTACCTTCATTTTCGATATTATCTTTGCTCTTGCCCTTATTTTCATTTCTTGCTACTATTCTTCTTGAATCTGCATAAAATTTATCTTTTTGCTTTTTAAAAAGCTTCTGTTTTCTGGGACAGAGGTGACCGACGGGTCATCTGCTGTGACCGACGCCCGTCGGTCACCTTCAAGCATAGCCCGTCGGTCACCCTCACAGACGGCTCCCTTCGAGTGAGCGACGGGCTGTATCGGTCACTTTAACCGACGTCCGTCGGTCATTCAGCATAGCCCGTCGGTGGGTTCTGTCCCACATTTTTAAATCTTTTCTTTCCCTTTCCTATTCACTCAAATTTTTATGTTTATTTACAGCTTTTCTTCTGTATTTTAACATCCTTTTGGCTTATTTTGTGAGAGTATGTTCTTGTTTCTTGGACTGGCTGGAGCCTGAGGGAGTTCTCCCGTATGTGGAAAGTTCGCCTGGTTTAGTTCCCTATCCTCCTCTCTCTTTACTTCATGTATTTATTTATTATTTCTCCTGTATATGACAAAATTTTTGTATTTCTCGCTAATGTAAAAATCGGCCAAACGTTTTATATTTAATAAACTGAATTCTTCATAAAATCAAGAACCCAATGTCCTATTTTTATCCAATAAAATTCTCACAATAGAAATATCCATTTTAATAATGATGCATGCGAGGACCAAAGTCCTTAAAGTAAACAATGCCCAGATTTGTGTATGTATCGCACATTTATAAAAGGGAGTTATATTCCGCTCCTTGTGTTGTTGTAATTTATCGCTTTCATTATTTACTCGTTCATTTACCGCTTTCCAAATGTGAATAAATGCGCTTTGATTCAATTGCATTGTGTGGGGAGAGAGCAAATTAATGAAAATTAAAATTTGATCATAAAATAATCAAGGTAGAAATAGATGAGGAGTCCCGAACCCAGCTCTGGTCTTTAAGCTCAAAGAGGCGAGAGGTCTATCCGATCACTCATTGGAACTATGACCTCCAAGACACCTCTTGTGTCACGAGATTTTGACGTTAATCCTAGGCTCCTTAGGGCGAGAGGTTTACCCTCCAAGACCCCTTTGGTTGGCCCAAAATGGATACTAAGTGCAGTCTTAGGCTCTCCGAGGCGAGAGAAACTTTCCAAATGTTCTGTTGGGTGGCGACTCCATGAAACCTCCTTGTTGGCCAAAATAGACGCACTTGTAAATATCTTTACAAGTTGCCAATGGATCCTCAATTGCCCGATCGCCCTCAAGCGGGCGGTCAGAGGGGCGGTTGCGGGGTCCGGCGCGCGTCACAGTTCTGTTGGGAGGGATACACCGATGATGTCTCGTGGTGCCCATGATCAAAAGATACAAACCAATACCTCGAATCCTAAAGCGGATTTAACGCGAGGGCTCTTGCTGGGTTCGGCGCTCGTCACAGTGGCGACTCCATTGGGGACTTTGTGTTTGAGACTTCGCTCCGAAAGTGCTTTGGTTAAAAATATAATTTGGTTTTTAAAACTTAAAGTTCTATCTCTTTTCAAAAATTGCATTGCATTTTAGAGCCTTAGACTTACGATAGTTGGTCCCTCTTTACCTCGATGCGTTCCCGAAGCACAACCCTACTTTCACTCATTGTAGGGAAGTGTTAGGGATAATCTCCAGCCCAAGCCTAGTACCTTTTGGCATATCAAATGGAGATCCAATCGGTCGTCATGCTCATGACGAGCTAGACCCTTTGGTAGAGACCATGCTTGGGTAGCCATAAAGCAATATCACCTTGACTAAAGCCCATGTAATGGCAAGTAGAAACTTCCCCTAGGTAGCATTGTCACACCCCATTTGCCCCCTAGTAGAATGAGCCTGTCTGTCTGTTCGTCTGTCTGTCTGTATGTGTAAGCATTCGCATGTGTTCAGCATTTCATAAGGGTATTTTAGTAAAATGTATGATTTTGGGGTTTATTATTATGTGGGTGCATACATGGCATTAGTGTGTTTAATTAAATGAGATATACTTGTGTGCATGTGTTCATACCATGGTAGGGTATGCATAAGTGAAGAGGGTTTTAAGTGTGTGTAGTGTAGGTTATTTTAGTGTGAGTGATTAGTGTCACCAATAGGAGTTTGATACATATTTAGAATAAAGAAAAGAAAAAGAAAAGGGAATGAGAGAAAAGGAACCTAAACTTACAGATTCACGTTCTTTCTCACTCACTCTCTTCTTCTTCACTTTCTTTATTCCCAAGTACTGTGTATTTTGATTCAAGGTTCTATTGGTGAAATTAATCCTCCCCTTGCATTCCTTAGCTTGGTAAGTGCAAGATCTAGTCTTTGTTTTACTGTATTTTGCATCTTTTTCTTCCTTGAGCTAGGTTTAACTTAGGGTTTACTTTGTGAATGTTCTTGCTGTGTTTGTGTTCTAGCTGAGGCTCCACGTGATCCAAAGGGCAAAGAAGTTGCTGGTCCTAGTGGAGCTAAGTGATAGAAGTATAGAATCCAGGTTTGGGAATTTATGATTGTGATTTGTGCAATTTTGATGTTTGCTGGAAATTTCTAGGGTTTATATGTTCTTGAACAATTTGAATGCAAATACCTTGATTAGGTTGATTGAATTCTGGTTTGAGTTGTTTATATGATGTTTGAATTGTTTGGGATCTTCCTTGAAAGGTATGAATGGATTTATATGGTTTAAAATCGAATTGGGATTGAAATTGTTGTTCTGTAAATTCTGGAAATTTTGGGAAAATCGATTTACTGTTGAAACTCTCTCTGTCGCGTGACTCGCTACGAAGGAAGGCAAGTCACGTCGCGTGACCCTCGGTCACGACGTGACCTGCCTGGTGAGAAGCCAGTCGCGTGACCAGCTGAAGAACAAGCAAGTCACGCGACGTGATCTTCGGTCACGTCGTGCGACCTGCGAAGAAGAGGCAGATCACGCAACGTGATCTGCGAGGGAGAAGCAGCGTCACGTAGCGTGACCCTAGGTCACGCCGTGACCTGCATAAGCATTGCGTGATCCGCGAGGATCACGCAACACGATTGGCGAGAAATAAGCAGGTCACGAGACGTGACCCTCGGTCACGCCGTGACCTGCCTGTTGAGTCGCCAGTTTTTCCGCTCAGCTCGTTTTTCCGAAATTTCCTGGTTTTTAACTCAGAACTGAATTTGTTATTTCTTCAGAATGGACTTTACTGTTGTATGATGCATGTCTTACTGTTTGATGCTTTGATATGCGTGATAGCATGATTTTCTGATGAATTATACTCTATATCCTGAAATGTGATCAGTTTGACGCATAACCTGCTTGAGTCAAGTAAGTGGATAGTTAGGCATGCCTAATAGAGTCTTTAGCTGCAGCCCTCAGTTCAGTTTGGACCCCGATCAGGTCCCCGTTTGGTTCCTCGCGAACCCTTCAGTATAGAATCTTGTTTAAGATTCCCTCAGTATATAAATAACATGTTTTGATAAATGATATAATATTTGACTTGTACCTGTGAGGTACCCTCAGTATTCGATTAGTACCCGTAAGGTACCCTCAGTACACTCGTTATCCACTGTCTAGAGTCAGCAGGTATTCTTTAAATGTTGATGGAAATGTTCTGATCTGATATGGCTTTGAATGGAATATCTGAATGAGTTTAATGATGAAATACATGTTGGTTTATTCTGTAATGCATATGATGATAAGATTCTGAAAGTATGGTATTTTAAATGCGGGCATGTTTATATGAATTATGCAACAGTCCTTGCATTCTGCCATTGTGAATGTGTTATGCCTTGACGACCACTGTGAGTGGCCGTCCATAATTTATGCGTGTTTCCCCACTAAGCGTTTTATCGCTTAGCACGGTGTGTTTACCCGTGCAGGTGCGGAAGGAGATTGTTGCCTTGTGAGAGTCGCCGTCAACCAGCCAACACAGAAGGTTTAGTGTAGGGCTCAGTTTTGTAATAGTTTTAGTTCTTTTTGTATAGAACTCTCTGTATCAGTTTCCGCTTTGTATATATATTTTGTATATGTAATATTATTTTGGTTTCAGCTCACTGATCAGATCATTATTGTAACATGTTATTATAGTAATGCATGATCAGCCTTTGCTTTCTTATGTAAAGTTTTTAATTACTCTGTATTTTTGAATGTATGTTATGAATGATTGTATGTTATACTTTGTACTTGCTTGGTGGCACCTTTACTCATACGGCATCTCACTCCTTAACGGATGGGATCGCCTACGTATGGGAAGGGGGTGTTACAAGCATGCTCCTTAATACGATGCTTGTGACGTGTGCCGTCATGTATTAAACAAAACCAAGCAAGTTAAGTGGTCCTTTATCAAAGGCTTTCATGCCCCGATAAGCCCACCTTAACTCGGTTGAATTGTCCAAATACATAAATGGCCAAAACCCATATGAATGCACATTAGATTAAGACTGTTATGCTGCCGATTTTCTACCGTGCACCATACATGTTCGATGGGTTCCCTGTTAACTCTTGGATGAAGCCAGCCTAGGAAAGAGACTACATTACCCCATGTGTGGGAGGAATAAGGTCAGAAGGATCTACCTGCTCGCGTGTGTTTGTCTATGCGGCATCAGCACGATCATGCATTGCATCTCAATCATGCATCACCCTAACAAAAGTTAGTTTTGCAGCCATCATAGATTCATCCAGGTGGTCTAGGGGTCTCAACGATAGATTGAGGAAAGTTTCTCTGGATTTAGTGTCAGGTCAGAATTCAGAAGTATCAATAGAAGCAAGCATGTCTGACCCATCAGGTGGTTCCGATGCAACCAGGGCGATGATTGCCGAAGAGGTTGGGAAGAGGTTAGAAGAATTTGAGGCCAGAATGTTAGCAATGATGGGCAACCTTGCCACTACTTTAGCCTGGCCGGTTGGGCGACAGAATGCTGCTCTAGTTAGGGAGCCAGAGGAACAAGGGGCTGTTAGAGAAGATCCCCCAGTGGTAGCTGATCGACCTGTAGTTGAGCTAAGGGTACCGACGCCCGTTGAACACAAGGAGGGCCCTAAGTCTGAAATCGATGTATGGGAGGAGCCAGATGAGCTGATGATAGTGAAAGGGAAAGCGCCAAAGCTGGAGGATGCGATGTGGAAAAAGATGGAAGAAAGATTTAAGGCTATGTCTAAGATGCTGAAAGCAGGGGGAGGAGTGAACCCCGAGGATAGAGAACTGGATAGTGATGATTTGATACCCCAGAATTTCAAGATGCCTGACATTCCTAAGTTCGACGGCACTTCGGATCCCACTGCACATATAAAGCAATACTCCCTGGTGATGAAAGGTACCACCTTAACAAAGAGGCAGAAAATTGAGTACTTCTGTCTGAGTTTAACTAGCCCGGCAGTGGACTGGTACCACGGATTAGACCGAATGATGAAGGAAGACTGGGAGTTATTGACCGAAGAATTTCTCAGACAGTACGATTGCAGTACAAGGATAGAGGTAACTCTGAAGGACCTAAAGTTGTTACGGAAAAAGGCGGACGAGTCTTTTCATGAGTATCTGACCCGGTGGAGGAACAGGGTAATGGAAATGAAAAGAAAGCCAGATACTCAGGACCAGATACGTCTATTCATCAGAAATGCGAGCCCTTATTTGAGAGATGGACTGAAAATGAAGGGGTTGAGAGACTGGGAGTCTTTGAAGGACATCACTATTGAGGCTGAGGGAGAGTACCTCGCGAAAAAGGCGAGCAGTGAAGCTTATGCCAAGAGGGGTTATGCTAATCAAGGAGCAAATAAGTCATCAAGTTCCAGCAGTGGTAATGGAAGTGGGAGGACGGCTGAAGTATCAGCAACAGGTGCGAGTCAGAGACACTTTTCGAATTTGGGTCGGCCTTTATCACGGGTATTAAAATGATTGATAAAAGAGGAGAAGCTACAACCCCTACAACCTAGGCCAGCAAGAAACCAGGGATAGCCTGCGCATAAAGAGAATGAGTATTGTGACTTTCACCAACACACCGGGCATTTGACAGATAATTGTGTGAGGCTGAGGCACCAGATTCAGGATCTGATCGATAGTAAGCAGATCATTGATCCCGAACGGAGAGAGAGCAAGAAGAAATCTGACTACAATGCTGTGCCACCACCTGTCTTAATGATTGGATCAAGTCTGCCTGAATGGTACATCTTGCAGAACTTATATGGTAATGACTACATCGCCATCACTTGCCCTGAGACAAATGGAGGAGGGATTTCTGTAGCCGTGACAGATCATCGGCCCACTAGCGAGAGTGGGGAGGAAGAGGAGGAAGGAAAACAGGGAGGGTCTGATCAAACATTGAAAGTGGCCATTTCTTCGCAATTGACTGAAGAGACCCGAGTCCTAATTGCCCGGGAGATAGATGAGAGATTCGAAGAGCTTGAAAAGAAGTTATTATCCGTGTTTAAAGTGAGAATGGATGCCATGGCACTTGTTTTTCAAGCCCAGCTTATGGCGATTGCTCCTAACCGAGTTGAGTCGACCACTAACTGGAGGACTCCTACAATGACGACTGCAGTGCTTCCATTCCCTTCCGAGGCAAGAGGTAAAGAGCCACTTAATTCAACAATTAGACAAGGGAATGTTGAGATGACGGAAGCGCCAACAATGAAAGTGAATCAAAGGCATTTTTTGAATTTGGGCAGATCCTTATCTTGGGTTCTTAAGAGGTTGATGAAGGAAGGTAAATTACAGCCACTACCTGCAAAGCCCTCCAGAAGCCAGGGATGGTCCACCCACAAAGCAGATCAATATTGTGCCTTCTATCAGCACACCGGTCATACCACAGACGATTTCAAGACCTTGAGACATGCCATCCAAGATTTGATCAATTCCAAACAAATCTCCGACCCAGAAAGGTGAGAGATGAAGAATGAGATAAATTAAGAGCCTGAGTAAGAAAAGAAGATGATTCTCGAGGAAGACAATGAACCGTTAGCCACGACATCTATGTCGGTGGGAGCAGAAAGAAAATAGCTATTTAGATGTTCTCTTTTTATTTTTGAACTATTTAATGATGACAATTTTTAATCCTAGTTTTATGGAATGAAATGAATGGTTTCCATTTACCTGTGATCTTTTCTTGTGATTTCACTATGCATAATCATGACACATTCACATTTAATAATGATTCAAATGATGCTATTTCATCTAATCTCAGAACTTTGGGGAACCCGAAGAAAATCTTGATAGCATCTGTTATGACTCTTGAAGAGAGAGTAAAAGAGAGAAATGAAAAAAAAGGAAATGAAATAAAAGTCTTTTCCTGGACCAACGAAGACATGCCAGAAAATGATCATGAAGCAGCCGAGCATGCTATGCCAAATGTACCCCAATCATAAATAGGAGACACAGAAGCTCAGAAGACTCGAGCTGAAATAAACAGAAATGGTTGAAAGGGGAACCAGCAAGCAAAACCAGAACCAAAGTCCTTACTGAAATACAACACCCAACTGGATTGAACAACGATGGTCCCAATGGTTAAAAAGAAAAATAGGCGTGTGTGTGAACTTTAGGATTCGAACGAAACTTGCTAAAAGAAAATTGGGGAGCAAAAAAAAAAAGAAAAAAACAAACAAAAAAAAAAACAAAACAAAACAAAAAATTATGATAAAAGAAAAGAGAGAAGAAAAGAGAGAATTGATCAGGGGGCAAGGGAATGCTATTTGGGGGCAAGCTTTGCTCGAGTCCCATTAATCTACACGTATCTGCGACCTAAAGACTAAACCCCAAGCCACCCAATCAGTACCTAAAGATTGAACCACAAGCCACCCAATCAGTTCAGCAATATAGAGAATGCGCAATGCAAGGGATATTCTTGTGTTGTTACTGCGTATGCCTGCCACTGAAAAGACTTGAAGACTAACCCATAAGCTGTTCGCCAGTCTGCAAGTATAAAGGATGTGCTGTACAGGAGATGAGCTGATGACATACAGAGGATATACAAACAAGAGGAAGACCAAGAAAGTTGTGGAGTAGGCCGATTTTGGGGTATGCCATTAGAACCTTTACAAGAGTCACGCTTTATACCTTGATGCATGAGGCAAAAAACATTACTGTTCGTTGAAGCACGTCAAATCCTTAAGGGGCAGTCATGGAAGCGACAACCGCGATAACTAAACATGTCAAACGGAAAAGGGTTTCGAGATTGCTATTGCTATCGGATCTGTTGGAAAACACCTTATCCGATCATTGGGGAAGAAAGTCAGAAAGCACCCGCCGGAAGAATAAGGTTGGGTGTCTGGATAAACAACTCCGCGTGGTCCAGACAGGCAAGATGAATACAGACCAACATATAAAGGCCATTCATTCTTGAAAAGTTGTTATCCAAGGAAGCAAAATCCTGACGGACAGCAAGCGAAGCAAATTCAATCAACACCGACGAAATGAAGGAGGGTCCATGGCAGAGGCTAAAAAAAAAAAAGAGAACATGAGAGAAAATATTCAATCAAGAAAACCCGCGAGGGCTGATTGGAAACGGGAGTCTGATGCTTACAAGATCCACTCCGAGATTAGATGTAATTTTACACTCTGAATCCAGGTTAAATGATGATCATGTATGGAGAAATCATGCTGAAATGCACACAGTCTTTGCAAATACATAAAGCAAAAGCATTTCAACTCATCATTTCCTAGTTCTTTTATAAAAACGTAAAATCTAAATGGCTACTCTACTCCTGCTCTCACCAACCAGATTCCTAAGCCGAGGGGTCCTATCATCTACTGCGCGGCTGAGTACCCTCCTCTTACATGCACTTATGGAGGCAAGGGTGTAGTCTGTGATCAAGACAGTTCCTTTTTGCACACTCAAAGTTGTCTAGTTCCAGCATAAAATCAACACATTGGTACTATCGACCCTCTGCCACTCTCGCCACTCAGGCACTTCAGTCAACTCCTTCTGCTATCAACTGTGAAGCCAATTCTATAGCACCCTCATGATAGAAACCAAGCTCAGAAAATCATGACCTAAGACGCAAACACACGCCGATTATACCTGAAAGACCTTTTACAATAACTATCTACCCTCTACCATTCTCGCCACTCAGGCCCTTCAGTCAACTCATCTTGCTACCCACTGTAAAGCCAATGCTACGGCACCTCCCCAATAAAGAACCAAGCTCGTACAACCATAATCTGAGACATAAACACATGTCAATCATACCCGAAAGATCTTTCGCAACAACTCCAACTTCTCCAAAAAAAAAAAACACAAAGGCCGTTAAAGATGAAAACCGTGACTGGCACTCTAAGCAAAAGTTAGGCCAAAGGGCAGGGTGAAAACCTGGGAATAGGCAGTCTGTCCTATAAAAAAATAAAATGAATAAAAGCCGCTGGATTGGGTTGGGTCCATTCCAGGCAAAAAATAAGGCACTGGGTTATGTGAAAATCCGACAAGAACGCATTTCCCGCTAAGAAAAGCTAGTGTGAAAATCCACGAGGGACGCACTACCTTCAAATAATGACTGCATGTATCAGAAGAGAACCTCATAATCCCACAGAGGCATGAGACTCAAAAGCAATCCCAAGGGGCAATCAATCCCGCTGCGTGTTACGACCAAACCGGCCGTCGCCTCCAAATCCACTCAGATGAATTCTTATCCTGCATTACTGCATATACATGCATCTCACATAATGCATACAACGTTTGCGTATACTTCTGTACATATAATTTTGTAGAAAATATCTAAATGAACGACTAGCTCAGGAGAGCAATCCAGAAGGACATCCTGCACTTTTTGTAGCCTTGTCAGCGGCTCGGTGAATTCCTCTGCGGAGCATATCATCCTGCACTTTTTGTAGCCTTGTTAGCAGCTCGGTGCATTCCTCTACGGAGGATATCTCTTGCGCTTTTTATAGCCTTGTCAGCGGCTCGGTGCATTCCTCTGCGGAGGATATCTCTTGCGCTTTTTCTAGCCTTGTCGGCGGCTTGGTCCATTCCTCTGCGGAGGATATCTCTTGCACTTTTTGTAGCCTTGTCAGTAGCTCGATGCATTCCTCTGCGGAGGACATCTCTTGCACTTTTTGTAGCCTTGTAGGCGGCTCGGTGCATTCCTCTGCGGAGGATATTTTTTGCACTTTTTGTAGCCTTGTCAGTGGCTCGGTGCAGTCTTCTGCGGAGGATATATCTCGCGTTTTGCAAGTCTGGAGCAGGCTCGGCGCACCACCACTAGTTTAGAAGAGCAACTTGGCACTTTGTAAGTCTGGAGCAGACTCAGTGCAGCTCAGGAAAGCAACCCTCGCATTTTATAAGTCTGGAACAGACTCGGCGCATCACCGTCAGCACTTTGTAAGTCTGGAGCAGAATCGGTGCAACTCGGGAAGACAACCGCCTCAGGTACGCGTTTCTTTCCTTTCTTCTCTGAATTTTGGATCATTTAGGCACCTAGGTTCTAAGTTCCCCAAAATTGGGGGCAACTATAGACACCGGGTCCCGAGGCGGTCCAAGATCAGAATTACCCGATGTTGAAAATGATACCGGCATACAGGCAGAGGTGTTAAAAATGATGTTTCTCTTGTCGAAATTCTCATTATTTTTATATAAATATATATATATATATATATAAAATATAATTATAAAAAAAATTAGTTGAATTAATTTTTAAAATAGTATTATTTTTTATATTTGAAAAAAGGGGAGAAATTAAGTTAATCAATTAATTTAATTGAATTGAGTTAATTAATTAATTTAATTGAATTAAGTTAGTTAATTAATTTAATTAACTTAAATTAGTTTAATTGAAAAAGAAAAAAAATTAAAAATTAAATTTTGTTTTTTTGGCCACGCGGCCACTTTTATAAAGTGGCCATTTTGCCCACTTTATAAAAGTGGTACCACGCGGCCACTTCCTTAAGGTGGCCGCGTGGTATCGAGGTTACCGCGCACTCTGGGCGCGCTGTGTCGGCACCACGCCCGTGTTTTTGCACGCGGTCTCCCTCACCACGCGGCGCTTCATTTTCTGCTTTCTTCAGCTATTTTCTCGCCGTTTTGACCGAAAATTTTTTTGTTTTCGTGTAAATTCCGGAAAGACAAATTAAAAGAAGGTTTTGGCTTTTCTCTATTTTGGAACAATCAGATTAATCGAATGGGATTCAATACTCATTTTTTTTGGGGGACGGCAACATTTTTTTTGACAAGAGGAATTCTTGGCTTTTCTCTCTAACTTTTCTCTCCAGCAAAAGGTTTTCTCCTTCAAAAATCCTTTAAAAAAATTCTTAAGTTTTATTCTCAAGTTTTAATTTTTTCTTCCCTAAAATATTTAATCTTGGGTTGATTTGAGCAAGAGAAAATAATTTTCTTGGCTTATTCATCCTATCAAAAATATTTTCTTGAACTAATTTATTCAAAACACAAATTTTTATATTTTCTTGAATATTATTGTCATCAAAAATCGATAAGGGGAACGGATTGAGACATCCTATCTCCGATCTAAAAATTCTAAGGGTAAACATCTTTGTACTCGTTCTCATTTATTTTTTTTATACTATTTATTGTTGTTAAATATTATTTTTGCCATATTTACTACATCTATTCTTTATTTTCAGCACTTTAAATGTGTTAATATCACTATTAATATATTATTCGTTTGCTTTAATTTGATTTTTACGTCCATTCGCTGTTATTATTATTATTATTATTATTGGTATCTATTATTATTATTATTATTGGTATTATGTTTGCTTTTATGCTGTTCATCATGCACGCTTGATCGATCGAATTTTGCGTCCCTTTCCTGGTCACAATCACTGCGCATCGCACGACTCGTGAAGAGCACTCACTAGTCATGAGTGCACTAAAGAGCACATCACAAGTCGTGAATGCTCATCACCACTCGTGATGAGCATTCATTCAATTTTCCCTCATTTTGGCCACATTTTGTCTCTTAGTGAAGGCATTCTCACGTGACCTATTTGTTTATACATTTTATGTTTTCTTCCTTTTTACTTTTCTTTGCTTTTCACGTGGTTCTCCACTTCATTTACTTTAAGTTTTAATTTCTTATAACCATTTTGTCCTCATCCCGATTTGTTATTTTAATTTATTTCACTTTGTTATTATTATATTTATTTAGCCTAATTACTATTAATATTTTATAGTAATATATTTTCAAAGGTTGTTATTATTATTATTATTATTATTATTATTATTATTATTATGTTTAATTTATTGTGTTGTGATATTATTGTTGGCATGGTTATTGTTCATTTTTATCATCATGCTATATTTGCCATGTCTATTATTATTATTATTATTATTATTATTATTATTATTGTTACTATTATTATTGTTATTATTATTATTGTCTTGATGATTATTGTTATCATTATTTCATTGTTATTTGTTCGATTAATTTTATTAGAACATTTACTAATATTTTCGATATTGTTTTGTCCGAGATTTTGTATTGAGTCGGGTCATTTGAGCACCCCCGCGACTCCCCGGATGGGTCGCGACACGTAGACGATCACGCCGATTTTGGTGAGATCTTTCTCAACTCTCCCTTTTTATGTGCTTGGTGTTTATTTGCAAATAATTATTTTATTTATGTACGCGTGTGATAAAAAGTCACAAAAATATTTTTATGATTAAATGGGATTTTTACTAATTAAAACTGGAACTAATGTCTCTCATTTTAGCCAAACTATAAAAAATATCACAATTAAAACGAAGAGTCAATTTTCCATAAAATGGGATCACTCATCCCCATTTTCATCAAACAACCAAAACGACTCTTCGAACCTTCTCTAAATAAATACGAAGGAACCAATGTTCCTAAAATTCGAACCAGTGCTAAGGAACCAATGTTCCTAAAATAATGCCCCGATTTATGTATGTCTTTTTATTTTGATTTTGGGTGAGTGTTTAAAAGTTAAGTTCATTTCTTTTGGGCCCTTAAAATTAATTTTGGGGCAATTTTATTTATTTTTAGGGATTGTATTTCATCCTAACGAGGCACCCAATTTTAGCAAGGCCGCCTTTTTTCGATTTTCAACCCGCGGGGCTTTTATTCTCTTCTTTTGATTTTTAGTCTTTAGCCATGGAACTTTTTGCATCTTTCGGTGCTGACTTTTTCATATTTTCTTCCATCACTGTCTGTCAAAAATGCTGCTCCCTTAGACAATAACTTCTCAAGAACAAACGGGCCTTCTTACACTGGTATGAATTTGCCTCATCCTTCTAGAACATTTGGACTCATTTGCTTAAAGATTAAATCTTCCTCTTTCAGTAGGTGCTTTCTGCCTTCCTTCTCGAATAATCAAATAGAGTATTTTCTGATAGATCTGACTGTGATAGTAATCCCACGATCTATCCTTGTCTAATGTGTTTAACTGCTGCAACCGTTGCCACACATAGTTGGCTTTCGAAATCTGGGCTATCATGACTATCCTTAAAGATTTGAGCTCTACTTCGACCGGCCGTACTGTTTTTGCCCCATGTATTGAGCAATAAAAGGTGACTCCCATAGAGATTCCGTCGGTGGTTCTCTAGCCTTGAAGTGCAAAATGCCATTTCTCTGCCCAATCCTTGTAATTTCGAACCATCTTGACCAATATCTTCTTATTAGCAGCCTCTCTTGCCCCATTGATTTGAGGGCAATGCAAAGAGGATTTGTGGTCTTTAATGCCATACCTTCGGAGCAACCCCTAGCCTTAACCATAAACTGCCCTTCCGTCCATGGACATAACGTGGTGAGGGAGACCATATCGACAAATCGGATTCCTTTCGATGAACATGTCCGTTGGAGGCCGTAGGGCACACCTCACCAATGATGTTTATTCCCAAACTCGAGCAATCCGTATCCATTGTAGGTCAATAGAACCCTTTTGGTCCTTTTCGGAAGTCAAGAAGAACAGCAAAGTATGGGTATGTTTATATTAACGGGATTTGAACAAAGCTTGCCCTCAGGATTACTTTCCTTTGCCCCCATATCAATAATTTTCGGCCGGATCTACATATTGATTCTTTTCCTTTCTTCTTTTTTTTTTTTATTTTTTTTCATTATTTTTCTTCTTTTCTTTTTTTTTTTTATAAAAAATTTGTTGTTAAAATACTATAACTTCAAAACTCACTTTTTTTTTATCTTAAAATAATTTTTAAAACATTTTTAAAATATTTTTAAAACACATTTTTATTTATTTTTAATAAATCAATTTGACAAGAAAACCATCACTTCCAACTTTCATTTTTGCCTATAAATAGGCACACTTAATTTTATTATTGGCTAATCCTGATCTAGGCTGCCTCGGGACCCGGTGTGTACAGTTGCCTTAAATTTTGGAGAGGCTAGTGTGTGAGTGCTTAGGTAAGCCAAAATTCAGGAAAGGGAAAGAAGCGCGTACCTGAGGCTTCCTCACGCACTCGTAATGCGCAATTCCTATGTACCCGATTCACATACACAGAACTCCCCAGAGGACTTGTTACACATATATCATATGCTAAACATTCAGCTTTAGACATTCTTTCACTTATCTTATTAGAACATACATATGAATGAGTAGATCCAGGATCTATACGAGCAAACATATCCATATCATAAAGTATAAAAGTACCTGCTATCACTTCTGGTGCATCTTGCTCTTCACGAGCCTTCAGGGCATAAGCACGGATAGATCCCGCACCTGACCTGTCTACATTTTCATAATCAACTGCCCACCTTGACTGATTTCCTCTATCACGTCCTCTACCTCGTCCTCTGTTAACTGAAGGCATATTTGAACCACCTCTACTTTGCTCTTGCTGATTACTCACTGCTACATGTGGTTGAGGGCAATTGGCAATAAAATGTTCCGTGCTTCCACATCTAAAACAAGCATCTATGACCTTCCGACACTCACCCCAATGTCTCCTCCAACAGTGAGGGCATTCAGGTATATCAATTCGACTATTGGCTGTTCTTCGACTCTGATGAGCTACTGGGGGTTTTCCCCACTTCTTTCCTCTTACTGCAGAACCATATCTAGATTCCTCTGGTGGTGCCATGATAGAATCTCGTGGCCTTTTTCCCGCATTGTATCCTCCTCTAATGGCACTTCTTTTCTGTCTCCATTCCCTCTGAGCCTCAAGATTCTTTTCAGCTCTTAAAGCTGCCTGTATTATCCTGTAATAACTCACATTCTGATCTGTAGTTAATGAAATCAGCAATGCCTTTATTTCCTCATTTAGTCCTTCCTCAAATTGCTGACAACTCAATCCCACAGTCAGGACATCTTTTGGAGCATACTTACTCAATCGACAAAATTCTGCTTCGTACTCAGAAACAGACATGGTTCTCTGTCTCAGACTTAAGAATTTCTTCCAATTTGCCTCTTGATATGCCTTGGTGAGAAACTTTTGCCTGAATTCACTTTCAAAGAAATTCCAATCCACCGGATCAGGAAGCTCAGGATTCTGTAATACCAACTTCCACCAGTCATAAGCAGCGCCCTGAAGTAAAGACACAACACACTCAAGCCACTGATCTTGAGGACACCGTATCTCCTTGAGAATTCTCTCTACCTTCTCAATCCAGTATTCCGCTTTTTCAGATTCATCTTACTTTGTCCCAAAGAACTCTTCGGCTCCATGCTTTCTTAAGGACTCTGTTGGTATTCTAGGTGCCATCATAGGCTCCATAAACCTTGCCATATCCTGTGTCATTTTTATCACTACTTCCATGGGTCCCGCTAACATCTCATCTCCATGTCTAGCTGGCCCAGATTGTCTAGTGCCCGTCCTCTCAGCTTCACGAGGGTTCACACTTTCAGCTGTTTCCTCTTGACGATCAGGATTCATCGTAAAATCTACAAAAATTTAACCAAGGACTTCCGCATTAGGTCAACATAACTATACACATCCTATCTACCCATTATTCCTAGAAAAGACTAAACCTTTGCTCTGATACCACAATTTGTCACGCCCAGTTCCACTCGCTAAAGCTGATGCAGCTATAACGATAGGAAGTGGCCGCGCACGCAAAATTACTTACATATGCTGAACTTAAGGTGATCATAAAAACCGGTACAAATAAATTTTTATCTATACTTATTCATGCCATCCAGATGCAGCACACATAAACATATATTTCACCATAAACATGCTAGGTTGTTATCCTTATAGTTACATGCCAACATACTTGTACGTTACACATAAACTTATATATCACATGAGCATACAGCTTTACTTACTTTCCATTTTGCATATACTATGTTATTATCTTATGCTTACAAGCCAAAACATGCTTTGTACATACAACACACATATCCCAAAGGATAACCCAACCTACACTAATCCTAGTGTTGACCTTTGACCTGCGGAGTCTTCCTTCGAATACCTACTTCCGTACCTGCACGGATTAAAGAAAACCCGTGCTAAGCGTTTTACGCTTAGTGGGGAACTCACATATAACAAGCAATATGGTATATTAACATACGCATCAGCAACAGATAAGATAAGCATATTTATCATCTCAATTCATAACATATATTCATGCCAATTAAACTATGCAGTCATATTACCATTTATCACATAAGTTAATTTTTCATCCCATTATTACCACACACATTTATTTCCCTTTTTCCTTTATGTAGATTATTTTTGCCTGCATTTCAAAGTCATGGATAATGGGTAAATTTCAGACAGAAATATAGGTACCTCAAAGGTACTTCTTGTAAACAGAAATAGGTACCTCAAAGGTACTTCTTGTAAATAGAATTTTCAGTCATCTTAGTACCCCTCGGGTACATTTATTCTTGTAAATCAGGGAATCCCGCAAGGATTAATTCATAATGATTCCATCGGAATCAATTTACTTACTTAAGCTGCAGCACGGGGACCCTATAGGCATGCCTACCTATCCAATACTTGACTGGCAGGCTTAAGTTGTTTAATTATGTCATTCATTTCACATTGATCAATATTCATAGCACATATATCATTCATGACCACATTCTCTTTTACAAATGCACTTTAACCCATCAACTCTTTATATTACTTAGTTAAGTTTAAGAATCATCATGTCATAAGCATATATACATCATTTGAGCATAACATCGCTTTTACACATATGTATATTGTTAATTTATTAAGTAAATTACAAATCTTAATCATGCTCATAAGTTCTCCCCATGATAACTACTTTTGTGATCATTTAATAACCCTAAACATACATAATAAGTTGAGGGGAAGGTTATGGGCTTGACCCATGCCAACCATATGCTTTAAAACATAAATATAAGTCATTTTAAGCATTTCTCTATCGCGAGGTCGCGACGCTGTCGCGCTCGCGACAGTAGCTCACCTTGGGAGCCCTACGAGACTGGGTTTTACACCCATATTGCATCGCGAAAACCGACCGCTAGACGTCATTTTTAGGCAAAGTTTCTTCTTAAAAATTGTTTCCCTACGTCTTATCTTTCAAATGGGACAAGTTTCAGGTCATTTGGATTCCTAAATTAAGAGATATGTATTAAACACTACAGACTGTTCAAACCAACCAAGCTAGTCAGATACATGTCCGGTTTTTTGCCATTTTTGAGCATCTTAATGATAGAATAAAATTATGGTCATTCTTAGACTTTTGTAGCCACAGAAGTCACGGATCCAATGAATCAAGAATCACTCAATTTCGATTTTTCAAACTTTATTTATGACAAAAACACTACCCGGAGGTCAGATCACATATAAACAGAACCTTTCCCTTAACCAAGGTTTATACTTTAATTGAGCTCATAACAACTCAATCATCAACTCCAATACAAATCAACCATATAATTCAACTATATCATCTTTCAAATCACGTACACCATAATCATATATAAGTTTCTAAAAAAAAACAAGCATACAATTCACACATTTAGATTAGTTCCCAAACCTCACACTCCTTAGCTCCTAATGGGGTTGTTGTTCACTTGTTTCCCCAACCTTAGCCTTGCCTTTGATTCTCTTCTTTTCTTCAGCTAGCAATCAGAAATCCATTACACACAACTCCACAACTTGTTCTCAAACACTAAATCCAGAAATCAGATAAAGAAGAAATACATATATCAAACCCTTTACTTACCTTCCCAACTTAATCTTAATTCCTGATTTCTTACAATTATTTCTTACACACATCAAACTCCAGCTCACTTCATTCACTCTCACCACTCACTTTCTCTCTCACGAAATGAAGAAGGAAGAAGGCTCAATATTGGAATAAAGATGCAGAAAATAATGACCTCAAAAACCACTGAACTTTCCCTCTCCACTTAAACAATTAATGCTAAGTGATGATGAGTCCACTCATCACAAACCCACAGCAAAAGCCACTAAGAAAAACTGCTCCCCATTAGCTTCCACTATACTTATTTTATTCTTCTCAACTTCCAGCAATTCCCACTAAAAATCTGCTTCCATTAACTTATAATTATCCATTATTATATGCCTTAATCCTTATTAATTAACTTAATTAGTCATCCACTTAATTAAGCATGCATAATATCATTTCAATCACTTACATACTTGTTATTTTAGCAATTAGGTCCTTCTGTAAATTTCAGATTAATCCACATTCATAATTAATTGCTTAAACACCACTTAAATCAAAAATTACCCCTTAACACATACACATACATACTTCACATGTCATACCGAAACAACTAGGGTGTAATGCGGCCATTACAGTAATCATCCGAAATAATGCCACCGTATCGCTCCAGATATCGGAAGTCACTGTTTTAAAGGTAGTGCGTCCCTTATGGATTTTCAGACTAACTTTTCTTTGCGAGAAATGAGTCCCTTTGGGGATTTTCACATAACCCTGTGCCTAACTTTTGCCTGGAATGACCCAACCCAATCCAGTGGCTTTTATTCATTTCATTTTTTTGTAGGGCAGACTGCCTGTTTCCAGGTTTTCACCCTGCCTTTTGGCCTAAGTTTTGCTTAGAGAGCCAGTCACGGTTTTCAACTCTAATAGCCTTCTTCTTTCTTTCTTTCTTTTTTTTTCATCTAAAAAGGCTATAAGAGAAGGCTATTATCAGAACCTCCCTTAAGGATGACCAACACAATTTGCTTAGACATCTTCTGACGAGAAACAATTAGAGAATAGTTCAGATGGAATTCAAGACGCTGTGAGGCCCCTCCCATCCTTTCCAGATGGCATCTTATCTTCGACTTTCACCTCCAAGTACCATGGCCTCTGGACCTAACTGCCTGTGAAGGCTGTTATACATCTAATCGGAGGTTGCCCCCATTGCTTCTACTAGTGCATACAAGATACGGATGCCCAATCCAGCGGTTGATAATAGGACCCATCAGCTTAAGCTCCTGGCCGGTAAGAGCAGAGTATAGTTATTTAGATTAGATGCATTTAATAATGAATGATGCTTTTCTTTTTATAAAAGAACTATAAGATAATGAACACATGAGTCTAATTGCCTTTGTTTCATATCTTTTTTGCAAAATTGTGTACATTTCAGTATGATTTCTCTATACATGATCATTATCTAACATAGTTTCAAAATGCAAAACTGCATCTAATCTCAGAATGGATCTTGAAAGCATCAAAACTCCTCTTTCCAATCAGCCCTCTCGGGTTTTCTTGATCGGGCATTTTCTCTCAAGCCTCTAATTTTTGCTCAGGATGCCTTTTTTCAATTTTCATCCTGACCAGGCGCCCAATTTTAGCAAGGCCGCCTTTTTTCGATTTTTAACCCGCGGGGCTTTTATTCTCTTCTTTTGATTTTTAGTCTTTAGCCACGGAACCTTTTGCATCTTTCGGTGCTAACTGGTTTTTCATATTTGCTTCCATCATTGTCGGTTGGAAACGCTGCTCCCTTAGATAATAACTTCTCAAGAACAAATGGGCCTTCCAACACTGGTTGGAATTTGCCTCATTGTTAGCATATTTTATAGATGCTAATTTCCGCAGGTATACGGTGTACCGAAATAGTACAAAAGATATCGACCCCACGAGGAATGTAGTTTTTACTCACTATTACTACTTGATTTTAATCTTGTTTACAATGATCATTAATTTTTTAGTTAAATCTAAACTGCTCTATTAAATAAACTAATTAAACTTATTTCATGTTAATCGAAGAAGATAAAATATTTAATGAAGAACTTAAGATAATGAACTTGATTCCATCATTTTAAATTAACAATTATCATATTTTCATGCAAGCCAAGTTGGAATAAATTTCTAACTCATTCTCTCGACATGAATTAGAGTGCCTAAAGTATGCATTTAAAGCACTAATCCTTAATTCTCATTAATGAACTAGTTGATTTTAATTACATATTTTAAGAATAATCACCAACCTATAGCAACTATCTCAACATACTGATCTCTCTAGCTATGTTTTGATAATGAACTTCTATTAAATTTAAGTTAAAATGATCTCTACACTCTATCTTAACTTATCAAAATCATGCAATTGTACTAATAGAAATTCTACATTCAAAGACTCTTAAAATAGATGGAAGTAAAGAATAATAATAACATTCAAATTCATTGAAGAAATGTTCATTTAATTTAAAGAGAAGAAATAAAAGATAAGAGTGTAAGAAAGAAATCTCTCAACCCTTTCTCCAACTCTTGTAATAGATTTTATTCTCCTTGATCTTCTTCTTCAAAACATAAAAACTAACCAAGAAATTTAACTAAGGAAAAAGAAAACTGTTGTTCAAAACTACAGAAAAAACTACTTAATAAAATTCTCTATTTGTAATTACAGTTGAAAATAATATATAAACATCTAAAGATTATAACTCTTCAAATGTCTCTTCAAAAAAGTTGTAAGCCTTGGTGAGAAGTCATGCCTTTTCAAGGCAATGTTTGAAAATTTCTGTTCAACGTTCCTCTCTGTCGCGCTCACGATAGAGCATGCCTGAATCTTCACTCGCTTTCCTCGCGCTAGCCTTCTCTATGCTTTGTCGCGACCTCATGACGGGCTCTGTGGTCGCGATAGATTCTTTCTCTCTTTCTTCCTCCTTTTTCTTCTCTCTTCCTTGGCGCCATCTGTCGCGCTCGTGCAATGTCGTGCCTGCGACAGAACCTCCTCTTCTTTGCTTATTTTCTACTCTTTTCTCCTCTTATCTCCTCTTTTCTCCTACACACACAAACACATAAAACATATCTAATTCTAACACAATTAACTACACATAATTAATATTTCACTCATAAAACATGGATTAAATATGAGTTATTTAGGCTCATATCAACCTCATCCTTCTGGAACATTTGGACTCAGTTGCTTAAAGATTAAATCTTCCTCTTTCAGTAGGTGCTTTTTGACTTCCTTCTCGAATGATCAAACAGAGTGTTTTTTGATTGATATGACTGTGATAGTAATCCCATGATTTGTCCTCGTCTAATGTGTTTAACTACTACAACCGTTGCACCACCCAATCGGCTTCTAGAATCTGGGATTCTATGAATGTCCATAAAGATTTGAGCTCTACTTCGACCGGCCGTACTGTTTTTGCCCCATATTTTGAGGAATAAAAGGTGACTCCTATAGAGGTTCCTTCAGTGGTTCTCTAGCCCTGAAGTGCAAAAGGCCATTTCTCTGCCCAATCCTTGTAATTTCGAACCATCTTGACCAATATGTTCTTGTTAGCAGCCTTTCATGCCCCATTGATTTGAGGGCAAAACAGAGAGGACTTGTGGTCTTTAATGCCATACCTCTGGAGCAACTCCCTAGCCTTAGCCATAAACTGCCCTTCCGTCCTTGGACATAATGTGGTGAGGGAGACCATATTGACAAATCGGATTCCTTTCGATAAACATGTCCGCTGGAGGCCGTAGGTCACACCTCCCCTATGATGTCTATTCCCGAGCACGAGCAATCCGTATCCATTGTAGGTCAATAGAACCCTTTTGGTCCTTTTCGGAAGCCAAGAAGAAAGGCAAAGTATAGGTATGTGTATATTAACGGGATTTGAACAAAGCTTGCCCCCAGGGATTACTTTCCTTTGCCCCCATATCAACAGTTTTCAGCCGGATCTACATATTGTTTCTTTTCTTTCCTTCTTTTTTTTATTAGTTTTTTTGCATTATTTTTCTTCTTTTCTTTTTTTTTTGTTCTTTTTACAGGCTTTGTTCAAATCCTGATAGTTTACACATACATGCACTTCTCTTCTAACCATTGGAGATATCGTAGATCAACCCAGTTGGGTGTTACGCATCAATAAAAAATTTGGCCCCATTTCTGCTTGTAGATCTCTCCTTTTAACCTTTTCTGCCCCTTCCAGCTTGAGTCTTCTGAGCTTCTGCATGACTGGTCCATGATCATAATATGCTGGTATAGCGTGTTCGGCGCTTTGCGATCATCTCCTGGCTTGTCTTTGTAGGTCCAGGCAAAGACTTTTTCACACTTTTTTTTATTCTCTCAAATTTTAATCTCTTTTCAAGAGTTATAGATGCTATCAAGATTTCTTTTGGGTTCTCCAAAGTCTTCGAGATCAAATGAAATGGTATCAGTTGAATCAATGTCAAAAATGAATGAGTCGTGATCATGATTTTGCACAGTGAAATCATGAGAGATATCACACAAATAAGCAAAAACCATTTATTTCATTTAATAAAAACTAGAATTAAAATGTCATTATCAACTAGTTCCAAAATAAAAAGAACATCTAAATAGCTATTTTCTTCCCATTTTTGCTAGCACGGGTGTTATAGTCGATAATCTATTATCACCCACGAGAACCGTCTTCCCCACATCTCAGCTCCACATCAATGAGGCCTTGGACAAGCTTCTTTAAAGTTCGTCACCCATCAGTCTCATGCCCAATATGCTGATGGTAGGCACAATACTAATCCACTCGATGGCTAGGATGCCCTTGGCTCTTGGCGGGTTTCGTAAGCTTTGGCTGTAACTTCTCCTTGTTAATGAAATGAAAGAGATGCTCAGATAAAGGCTTATCCCAGATGGTATAGCTGCCTTGAGTAGTTCCAATGGTTAAAATCTTGGCGGCTCTAATTTCTCTCGCACTGTCATCATCAAGACTCGAGTTCCCATTATTACCTCCTTCCATGCCATTGCTCCCTCCTTCAAGGATTACCAGCTGCTCGTCATTAATGGGATCCTAGACTTGACCTTTAAGGGTTTGGAAACTGTCTACTGGATAGCTGGTGTGCTAATGTGACCTCTAGTTGGCCTGGCCGAACCTGGTTGCGAGGTCCCCTCTAACGCTTGAGGCAAAGATTTGCCTATGCTAAAACCACACTTCTAAACTGTTCTAATCGCTAATACTCCTTCCATCCCCTAAGTGCCGACACGGCTGTTACACCCATGCAGCCGACCTCTCTTTCCTAAGTTCACAAAGACTTCCTTACGAGCAGCCAGGGTAGTTGCAAGTTTAGCCTTTAAAATTTCTTCTTCGAGGACGTTCATCCTTCTTTTCAGGCCCCGTGTCGCTGCCAAAAACCCATTCTCTCAAGCATGCCCTTTGCCTTTTTACTCAGATGACGGACGAACAGGCGACTCTCCTCTAGACTCAGTGGGTGGTATGCATACTTCCTTAGCTATATCATGCACTTTTTGGGGCAAGGTAGGAGCAATAGGCTGCTACCCGGAGGGTGGAATCAATGCAGTGACTAAATTCTCCATAATAGCCATCGTCCGGGCTTCAAGCTTTTCAAACCCCCCTTCTATCTTCTTCCACATTGCCTCCTTAACTTTAGGCGGCTTGCCCTTTGCTGAGACTAAGTCCTCTTCGAAGAAATCACCGTAAAGATCTACGACCCTTTGGGTTCGAGTGCACCCTTGAGCTCAGCCATTAGTGGGAGTAAAATCGCTGGAGGATCCTCCTTCACTGGATCTGATTTCTTTTGTCCTACTGCAGGAGTGATTAATGGCTACCCAACGGGCTAAGTCATTGTAGCAGTCAAATTCCTCATCATGGCTATTACTCTATTCTCAAATTCCTCTAATCTCTTACTTACTTCTTCAGCAATCAAAGTGTGGATTGCCTCCATGTCTCTTGGAAGATCAGCCATTCTATTGAAAAAAACTGAAAACAAAGTCTCAATGCCCTTTGAGAGTGAATCTGAACCCCAAACTGATACCCTTTTTAGCAACTCGAAGATAGGTTTTCTGCTCAACCGTCCTCTGGGATCCCTAGACCACTTAAATGAATCTATGATGGCTGAAAGATTTAAATTGTTAGAATAATGCATGATTGAAATGCAATGCAAGGTCGTGCTGATGTAGCATAGACAAACACATGTAAGCAGATAGATCTATACAACCTTATCACTCCCACACATGAGATCAATTGGTCTCTTTCCTAGGTGTGCCTTATCTAAGGGTTAATAGGGAACCCATTGGACGTGCATGGTGCATGGTAGAAGGCCGGCAGCGTAACATCTCTCGCTTAATATACATACGTATATTTTTTGGCCATTATGTATTTAAACACTTCAACTAAATTAAGATGGGCCCACCGGGGCATGAAAGCCTTTCATTAAAGACCATTTAACTTAACTGACTTTGTTCAATATATAATAGCCCATGTAGCACGCACGATATTACGATACATTTCACCTAGTAGAAGTATTTATTGCCATCACATGAGCTTTAGCCAAGGGTGATGATACTTTAGGGCTACCCAAGCATGGTCCCTGCCAATGGGTCTAGCTCATCACGAGCATAGCGACCGATTGGATCTCCATTTGATATACCATAAGGTACGAGGCTTGGGCTGGTGATTATTCTTAACACTTCCCCATATTGAGTGAACGTAGGGTCGTGCTTTGGGAATGCACCGGGGTTAAGAAGGGGACCAAATTAGCATAATTCTAAGGCTCTAGTATGGATGCAATGCAATTTTTCGAAAAGAGATAGAATTTTAATTTTAAAAACCCAATTATATTATTAACCAAGACTGTTTCGGAGCAAAGTTGCAAAGGTCAGCGGAGTCGCCACTGTAATGCGCATCGAACCCGGTCGATTCCCGGGAACCCGCTTTTAGGGCCCGAGAGGGTCTGTGTCCTTTGATCTTGGGCAATCATGAGATATTTTGGACACCTCTTTCCAATAGAAAGCTGAAAAGTCATCTAATCTCATGAAGCCTTTAGGCACCTTTAAGGTATTTTGGAGTCGCTACCTAATTTACAAGAAATTAGGAAAGTTCGTCTAACCTCGGGGGTCTAAACCAAAGAAAGATTTATAAATTTACTCTTATTAATGCCTTGGTTAATTATAAATGGGTTTTTAATTCTAAATTTTTATCTCTCTTCTCATACGATCATAAAAAAAATAAAGCGCAAATAAATCAATAAAAAAAGCAATAAAATAATAAAGCAAACTAAAGAAAGATAAAAAAAATTAGAACAAAATACAATCCCCCAAAAGGTATTAAAATTTGGGACAAAAAAATAATCCCCCAAAATAAAATCAAGCAAATAATAAACACAAATAAATAAATAAACATTCATAAATCGGGATATTATTTAAGATAGGAACATTGGTTCCTACATCTTTATTTTAGAAAATCGAAGAGTTATTTTTGGCATACTTGGAAAAATCGGGATGAGTGATCCCATTTTTGGGAAATTTAACTCTTCTTTTTTGAAGTGAATTTTTATTGGTTGAAATTAGGACATTGGTCCCATTTTATTAACAAAATTCCAATTTATTAATATAAACTCTTTTGTGATTTTTTAATTAACGTGCAATAAAAAAATAAATTTATTACAAATTACATAATGAAAAAAATAAATAAAAGAAAAAATAATAATAATACTAAAAATACTAAAAATGCTAAAAACATAAATTCCACCAAAATGGTGTCTTCACACCTCCATGGGCTCCCACTTGCCATTGAAAAACTCACATATGAAAAATAAGTATTGAAATAAAAAAATAATGTTAGTAATAAAAAAATGAATTTAAACATGTAATATGTAGAAATGAATTAAAATAAATAAAATAAAAATCCCTCATGTATGACAAATCAATCAAATGACAAAATAAAAATAAGTAATTTAACATATTAATAATTCAACATGCATAAAAAACACAAATGATAAAAAGAATAAAACTCACCATGCATGAAAACATAAATAATAATAAAAATGAAATTCAACATGCATACAAAGTATAAATGATAACAAGAATAAAACTCACCATGCATAAAAAGCATAAATAATAATAAAAATGAAATTCAACATGCATAAAAAGTATAAATGATAAAAATAATGATAATAATAATGATAACAATAGCAAATAATAATAACAATAAACAATAAAGAAAATGAACAATCAAGCAAGCAAAAGTGAAAAGAAATAAAATAAACAAAACACGTTAAAGCATGTTAAACAATAATAATAATAATAATAATAATAATAATAATAATAATAATAATAAACAATCAAATAAGAACATAAGAATAAAAATAATGATAATAGTCATAATATGAACAATTAAATAAGAACATAATAATAATAATAATAATAATAATAATAATAATAATAATAATAATAATAATAACAATCAAATAAACATGGAATAAAATAAAATATACTAAAAACATCAAATCACATAACTAAATTTCATAAACAAATTAAAAAGCAACAAAAGATTAAAAATCTACATGATGACTAATTAATTGTAAACAAAAATTAAATTAAATATTAAATTAAAAATTGAGCCAAGAATGGTTACCCTCAAAATTTGATGTGATGAATAATGGTAGATGATCAATTTCCTTGTCTTGATTTATAAAAATAAAATATATAGAAAAATTTTATCCCAAGAATAAATAATTAATTTATTTGTCTTTAATGAAAAAATTGTAAAAAAATAAATAAGAAAATTCACAAGAACAAATAATTAATTTATTTGTCTCAAGAATTGACTTAAGAAAAATTCAAAATATTTGGGGAAAGAAAAACCCACTCCACCAAATTCTACCCGAAAAAACCATTTTACACCTGTAAATAAAATCCAATAAATCACATTTTTAATGAATTAAATTATCAATTTAATTCCCATAATAACAAAAAAAAACTGAAAAAATTGAAGGGTTAAAAAATAAAAGGTTTTAAAAAATAAATTATACAAAAAAAATCAAAGAAAAACACAAAATTGGGCAAAAAAAACGACTAGGAGCTGTCGGGCACACACAGGGGCGAGCGACGCCCGTCGGCGTGCCCAACGTGCATCGCCCAGCGAGCGCGCGCGGGCGAAGGACGCCCGCGCGCTCGCCCAGCATGCTGCTACACACCGACGCTCATGATTTATTTTTTAAAATTTTTTGTTAAAATGCTATAATTTCAAAGCTCACTTTTTGTTTATCTTAAAATAATTTTTAAAATATTTTAAAAATATTTTTAAAACACTTTTTTATTTATTTTTAATAAATCAATTTGACAAAGAACCATCACTTTCAACTTTCATTTTTTCCTATAAACCGACACACTTAATTTTATCATTGGGTAATCCTGATTTAAGCTGATTCGGGATCCGGGTGTCTACAGTAAAAAAATAATAATTAGGGACTAAATAAAAATTGTACAAGTCAAATAATGATTTAAATGTGAAGAATGGTTTAGTAATGGCATAATTGTAATTATGGATAAATTGGAGGGTAAAATCGTAAATTGAGTGAGGTTAAGGGATTAAATTGTAATTTGACAATAATTATGTTAAAGGAGGAACTAAAATGCAAATTGGGAAAAGATGACTAATGAGTGTAATTATAAGAATAAAATAAACATAATGATTTAAATAAAAATAATAATATTGATAATGATACTCACGTGAATAAAATTAATGTAGCAAATAAGTTATGTCGATTGTATGAAATTAATTGAATGAAGTTAAAGAATGAATAACTATAAAGTATTCTAAATGGAATATTAAAAACTATTTATGATTAATGTTTATATAAATGTAGGTATGTTTTACTTAATAGACAATTTATGGATATTGTATATATAGATTTGGAAAATAAAAGTAGGTATTAATCAAGAAATGGCAAAAGAGTAATTGTAGTAAAATGAAGAGCAAAAGTGTAAATCAATAGGATCCAAGAGATTAAATTGAAAATTAATTATACTTGTGATTAATAAAGAATTACAAAGTAAATCGCATAAGGTTATCGTTAATAATAGGAATTAAAGGAACAAATGGAAATAAACGGGAAATGTACATTAAGTTCACTTCTCCTCGTGCAACAAAATCTTTCATGTATTAATACTTAATGTCGATATGCTTAGCTCCTCTATAAGCTATCAACGAATGACTGTCACTAAAGACTGTCATTAATACCTCCAAGACAGTTACTCTTAAATGGCTCACAAACCATTTCAGCCAAACTGTCTCCTGTACTGCAATTGAGGAAGTGACAAATTCAACTTCCACTATTGATGGGGCTTCTCAAGTTTAATTCTTGTTACTCCACGAGATGGCACTCTTGCCAAACAAGAATATAAAACATGGAGTGGATTTCCTCTCATCCACATCTCCTGCCTAATCAACATTTCTGTATTCTCTCAATGCAGATCATTTTCTTAATAATAGAGAGAATAGTCTGCAGTACCTTTAAGGTATTTAAGTATCCTTTTAATTGCTTCCAATGGGCTTTGCCTGGATTAGGTTGATATTTATTAACCATGCTCACTGCATAGTATATATCATGTCTTGTATACAACACTGCATACATAAGACTGCCCAAGGCACTGTCATATTGAACGTTCCTCATACATTCATTTATTCTGGCGTCATAGGACACAGATCTTTGCTAAGAAACTTATTCTTGGCAATGGGGTTATGTATGAGTTTACAATTTTGCATATTAAATCGCTCAAGATCTTTGTTGACATATTTCTCTTAAGAAATGACAACAATCTTCTTGAATGATCTCTTGAAATCTTAACTTCAAGAATGTAATATGCATGACTCATATCCTTTGTCTCAAAGTTGGACAATAACCAATCTTTGATTTCATTTACATACCATTTATCATTTTCAGCTTTAAGTATGTCGTATACATACAATGCCAAAGTGATAAATTCATTTTCAGAGCTTTTATTATAAACACAATGATCTTCATCAATCATTTTGAACACATTCGACATGATTATATGATGAAGTCTCAAGCACTATTGTGTTGAAGACTGTTTATGGCAATAGATTGAACACATCAATCAGCAAACCTTATGTTCGCTGCCTTTTCCGATGAAACACGTAGATTGTTTCATCCATTTCTCCATTGAGAAAAGAAGTCTTTTCATCCTTTTGATGAAGCTCTTGGTTCAAACTTGCCACTATGGCCAGAATCAACCTTATGTACGTAAATCTTACAACAGATAAGAAAGTCTACTCATAGTCAATCTCTTTCTATTGTATGAACCCCATAGCGACTAGCTGAGCCTTATATCTTTCGATACCTTTTTCAGCCTTTCGCTTTGCTTTGAAAATAGATTTATTCTCAATTTGTGTCCTTCCAGTAGATCAACTAGTTCTCAAACATGGTTTGATCTCACGGATGCCATTTTTTCTTCCATTGCTTTAATCCATTTTTCTTTAGATGGGCATGAAAAATCTTTTTGAATATTTTTATGCTTTTTCTTGTCTTGTGGGATAACTAAAAGGGCTTCATTCCAGCTTTCGATTTTAAATCGTCGGCATGAAACACTTATCCTTTTAGATTTGTGCAGTTCTGAATCTTGATAAACATGTCTCATATATTCATCGTGATTCATAATGCTCCCACTGGGATCATGTTCCATACTCCCATTGGAGTCAGGAATACCGTATTCTTTCCTCCCACTGGAGTCAATAATACTCCCACTCGAATCAGGTCTCGAACATCCGGATCGTTAGGAGGATGAAGGTCTTAACCTTTTTCCACAAACTCCCTCCCACTCGGATGGAGTGATCCTGATGGTCTCTTCCTGAAATTAATATAAAGTGAAATCTTAATTCACTTCGTCCAACTTTGGAAATTAATTCTCTTAAGAATATGACGTCTAGTGATTCAAATTCTGTCATTATGCCATTTTCTTACTGACCCACGAAAATGTATCCTTTTGATACTTAAGAATATCTCACATAGACACTCTTTTCACCTCTTGGTCTCAAATTTACCAAATTGAGGTATCATGGACACAAGCATTACAACCCAAAAGTTGTAAATGGCTTAGGTCAACTTGCCAACTGGTTCACAACTCATAAGTTATGATAATGACAGATTTAGAGGGCTTACGGTTTAGAACATATGTGACAGTCAATAAAATATCTCCCCGATAGGAGATAGGCAAATTTGCCCCTGTCATCATAGATCTAACCGTATATAGGAGAGTCTAATTTCTTCTTTCCTCAACACCGTTTTGTTGTGGATTTCAAGGAATGAACAACTGATATTCAATCCTTTTTCATCACATGAAACTTTAAGTTTATCTGTAAGATATTACTGACCTCTGTCAATTCTTAAAGCTTTAATCTTCTTATCTAATTAATTCTCAGCTAAACTCATATAAGTCTTGAAGCAACACAATGCTTCTGACTTGTGAGAAATCAAATAGACATGACCATACCTAGTACAGTCATATATAAATGTGATGAAATAGTAGGCCTCATGCCTTACCCACACATTCATTTGACCACATTCGTCAGAATGGACTAACTGCAATGAAAATTTGGCTTTACTTCCTTATTCGAATGATTTTCTAACTAGTTTTTCCTTTTAGGCAATGCTTACATGTAGGTAATTAAACCTTATTTAAATCGCCTACTAAACCTTCTTTGACTAACCGACTCATTCGGTTTTGTCCAATATGGTTTATTATAGCATGCCATAATTTCACATTGTCCTCATAACTATGTGAAAAAATAATAAATTAAAGGAAAATAGTCATGGTCCACATCCATAACCAAAATAGAAATCATTCAAGTATAAGCATACACTGTTATCCTCAAAATATAAATTGAAAACAAATTTCAATAAATTAATAACAGAACCTAAATTTCATAACAAAGGTATCTGGATCCCTTATTACACTGTCCATTGGTTCTAAATCTATCACACACAAATGATGAAATTTAGAACTAGATATATAAATTTCACTCACTCTTGAGTCAGAATAGTGTATCTTTTTAGGCATAATGCATCTCTTGCATAATGTCATTTCTATAGGCAATTTAAACATTTCACTCTTGAAAAGTTTATCTCCTTTTTGCCTTTAGACCTATCATGATTTTATTCCTTTTTCTTTTCAGGCTCTCAAGCCTTTTCTTTACCCTATTGATGAAGCTTATTATCTTATTCTAATGAGAACTCATTCTATTAGAACAGGACTATGCTATATGATATTGACCTTAATCACTGTCAGACGGCCTCTTTTAAGCTTCAAATAACAAGTGACATCCTCAAATGTCTTTTTGCTTATTTATGTGAGTTAGTTGCATCCTCACATGCTACCAACTCTGGGGTAAAGAATGGATAACAGTTTGGACCTTCTACTCATCAGTCACTTATGACTGAGTTCACTAAGCTCACTTTTCTTTTCATCTCTCTTAGATATTTTCGCATCGAATAATCATACTTTTCTGATATGTATCAAATTTGATCTACAATGATCGGAGCTTATTCAGAGTCACATCTCTGAACTTCTCCTGCAAAGTGATCCACAGATCCATTGCATTTTGATACTTGCGAAATTGCTTAGTGATGTGATGCGATGCGACATAGGCATCTTGGTCCTGCTTATGTTGGGATATAGCATCATCCTCAGGTTCAACCATAACTGAACTTGGGGATTTAAGAGTCTCTTGCTCTTCAAGCACATACTGGATCTTTGTATTCCAGATTTCATAATTATAACTAAGAAGCAGCATCCATTAAAATCCTCTGATCTCAAATGGAACAATGTTGCACATATTTAAAAGAGATAAAGCAAAACATGCAATTTACTATACACCTGAAATAATAACCTAATAAAGTTTTCTATTAGACTCAAATTCGAAAAGTATACTTAGAGTACCAATTACCTTCTAAGTTCTAATGTCCAACTTTATAGGTTAAGATTTCATGTATAGTAAATCAGAATTATTGAATTATTTAAGTTCTTAAACTTTTGAGGGATATTTTATTGGTTTTTATTTTATTAACCCTCTACTTAATAAACATGCAAATATTTTAATCATAAAATATTGCAAAGGCAATTAACATTTTTAAAATAAACACATTTATTGAAAAATAATTAAAAGCCATAAAGAATAAACTAATTCATTCAACCAATAAATAAATTCAATAATTCTCTAATAAGACACACATGTCAAATAATAATAATAGGAAACATAAATCCTATAAAATCAAACGCTAACTATAATTGACACTCATGTCAATTAATCTAGAAAACTAGATCACCTCAAGATCTTCACAGACACAGGGACTGATTCTTTGACCAACTTCATCAATTCATAAGGGAACTCATAAGTTCGTTGATGAAGCCATGGACGATGCACTTTACGTCCACTTCTTAATTTCATCACAGATGGAATGTTGCTCCTCAACACTCCTCTTTTGGCAACTCAAACCAAAATTTTATTTTCATACTAGGACCACCAGTTCAAATGCACTCTTGCATTTGTTCTCACACATGTATTTTATGATGCACTATTGTATCAATGTTATCAGCTCAAATCTTCCTTCGCATTTTCATTTTGCTTATTGATTTCACTCTTGCAATTCTCAAGGCAACCTATGCGTTTCTTAAGGAAGAACCGGCTGTCCTTATTCAACTTTTCTATAACATAATACAGAAAATATTTATACACTCATGTATAAATACACATGATTGAAACGCATATCAATCAATAATTAAGGACAAAACCCCAAAAAATTTTCAAAATATTTTCAAAAATTTTCGAAAGCAGAAAATACATTTTCTACAAATTTTTAATATTTTATTTTGAAATTAAACACATTTAAATATCAAAAATTACAAAATATATTTTCTGGTCATTAAAAATTTTTTAAAACATGACCAAAAAATCAGAAATAATTTGAATAATCAATTTGACAAAAAACGGAGTTGAAATGGTGGTCGGGAAGACACCGCACGCGCCCACACGCGCCGACCAAGAGGAGGAAGACGCGCTCACGCGCCTTCACGCTCCACACGCGCGGCCTCCCACTCGACCAGACACGTGTCACAACCACAGTGTGCCACGTGTCGGCATCTAATCAAGCCACGTGTTCGAATGCTATTGGTCCGCCTGGTGCTTACGTGGCAAGTCAACGACACGTGTCAGCGTCTCATTGGTCCACGTGTCACAGGTAACACGTCAGCACCGACACGTGGCAGACCTCAGTCTGACACGTGTCAACATATGATTGGACCACATGGCGCTCGCGTGGCACCTGTGACACGTCAGAGCCACGTGGCGTGACCACAGGCTGCCACGTGTCTCATGTCTATTGGGCCACGTGTCGATGATGCCACGTCATCACTAACACCCGATATGACACGTGGTGGCACCTCAGTGGTCCACGTGTCGATTTGTGATTTGGCAATGTGTCACTTATTGACACGTCATCATGACACGTGGCATGACCTCAGTCGGCCACGTGCCATCCTCTGATTTGTCCACGTGTCCTCCCCACATTGTGCCAAGTGGCACTCGGCTATTGGGCCACGTGTCAGCAGTGACGCAATACTACTGACACGTGGCGATGCGAGTGTGAGCCACCACCCACGCGCACGCGCCGAACGTATGCAGCGTGTGTAGTCCACGTGCCGCCTTCCCAGCCGAATCTGACGCTCCGGTTCCGGCCGGTGGGGGGTTTCCAGGGTCTGTGAATCCAATGGTGAGGTCAAAAATCAAAAATCCCGACTCCTACTTAGCCGTTTTGAACACTCATGTTCATCCCCTTGGGTTTCGGTGTACACATACACGAAATCGAGCCGAAATATACACGTTTATATATTTTTCACACAAAAAATAAATTTTTGTTGTGTCCAATGCATCCCAGATCTAATAATTTTACACATAAAATTTTAGATCCATTTAGCCACATGCCAGGACGCAAAAACAACGGCTCTGATACCAATGATGGGAAATTATATGCATATAATTTAACTTAAGGTAACATTAAATAAATGTACCTACCTCTTGTAGTGCAGAAACTCGTTGCGGAAGAGTCTACAAAGATCCCGTTTGTTTTGGTCACTGGTCTGGCTATTACCCACTCAGGGTAAGAGCAGCTAGATCACAATCTAAATGCCCCTGAAAATTAAGACAGAAAACTTGTGAGTGGGAACGAGCAGCCTTGCGGCGTATACGTTTTCTCGTTACCAAATAATGAGGACCTCACCTCTATTTATACAGGTCCTAAAGGCTAGAGTCCTAACTCTAGTTTAACTCAGACTCTTTCTCAGATAGGATTTGGTAATTTTAATCAGATTAAATAACTCAATTTAATCTGGATTGGATCTTTATCCAAATTAGAGTCATGGGCGTACCCAAACTCTATCAAAGGATAATAATGGAAATGAAAAGGATAAAAGTATAATGCTAGTGCTAATGTAAATGTTAACAACAGTACAAGATGAATTATAGATTGGATGATAAACTAAATTAAATGACTTAACAGAAATAATAATGCCAACGCTAATAGTAATAGTAATAACAATAATAACGACAGAGAATGAATTAATTAAAAATACAGGAAATGAGGAGAGAAATAGAAGATATGGATAAACACATAGATTATAATAGTAATGGAAAGGATTAGGAGAAACTAATGGACAAAGTAATGAAACAAGGATAATAATATTAATAATATTATTAATAGAATTAAAAGAATGATCATGACTGTGATAGTATTAATGTTACTGATAATAAAGACAATAGTGATAATGTTAATAGTTGAGTTGACAGGATCAAAATATAGTCAAAGATATAAATACGGACATACCAATAGATAAAATGACAATTAATTATAGAAATAAAGTATATCAGGATATTAAAATAGAATATGAATTAATTAAAGGTTTTAGAAAGACTAACAACTGCGTAATAAATAGAAATACTTGTGTGTATGCATGCATAATTATTCTGGATGAAAAGTTTACGATATGTATCCACTATTGGGCATTTTAATACTCAGCGCGTAAAATGTCACTGAGCCCATGTTATGGACATAGGAAAAACTCAAAGTGGCCGCGTTTTGTTGTTGATCGGGAAGACAAGTAAGAAGCGGATATAGCAACTTAGAAGTTATGGCATGTATATGTTCGTGATGGATGCAATAAAGGTCATGTATGAATAAGTTTATTTTTTATGTACATATGAGTATAGATATTAAACTGAGTTATATATGTAGAACTGTACAAACTGCTATATTGTTACATAAGCATCAATGTTAGTGATTTTTAGAAAAAAAAAAAAAATTTTTACCAGACTATTTAACGCAGTATAGTTTCATAACTTTAGCACTGGTCTGATATTTGAATTAGCCGATTATTGCACGTACAATTTAGTGGTATAAGTGTAACACCCATATACCCGTAATGATACGGATGCTGGATGTCGTAGCACTGCACCGACAATCACTAGAATACACTCGATAGTTCTGAATTTTTTTTTTTACAATAACATAACAACATGCAAATACAATAAACATAACGATACTCTACATACAAATCGCATGCTTATACCATATACCTCTACTTCTCTCTGCCACGATCGTATACATGCCATGCCGATACGTCAATCCTTGCTATTGATCATCCTTCTGTTGTCACTACATCTTCGGCCACGTCTAAACTATCATAACCTGCGCGCATAACATTCTATGCACTGAGCATTAAAATGCCTAGTGGTGGATATATATCCTAAATTTTCCATAACTATGACTATATGTATGAACACATAGTTATCTTTCTTTATTTAGATTATGGGATTATTTAACTCTGAATCCTTTAGACATTTATTACATATTTTTACGGTGATCGTTATTTTTACTTTTATCACTATCACTATAATCACATTAATCACTATTATGCTATTGTCAATATCGCTATCACCTACACTGTTAACTTTTTCAATAGACTTCTATTACGTTCTTTCCACTACTTTAAGGACTAATAGTATTGACAATTTCGTAATCGTCTTATAAATACATTCCTTGGTTTGCTTCCGTATTATTCCTTATCACTTACTTTATCCTTTCCCTTTTCTATTATCACTATCTTTATTATGTGCACTAAAATTTCCTATCATTTTAACTTTTCGTTGGGTTTGTCACTTTATGATGGATTCCATATACAATCCTTTCTATTATCTTATCTATGTTAATAACTTTTGGATTCTTCTTTTAATTGATATATCCAATTAAAATATAATTTCGGACACTCTATTGTTTATTGAATTACTTATTAAATAGTCGTGATTTTTTAATATTAGTAACACTAATTTAATTTTATTATCAATATCATTGTCATCACTTATTTATTATTAACGCTATTATTTCTTTACATTCCCTACATTCTCTTTACTCTTTTACACTATACTAACCCTTTTACATTAATGTCTTCCACTATGAGTCGTCTTCATTTTGGACTAAATTACACTATAATTTAATTACTAGCTTACTTGAATATTTATTATTCTATCCTTATTTTCTTATTTCTATTTTAATCAACACTATCTCTATTGTTACTGACATTGCTATCACTTTTATCTTTTACTCTAGCAGTCCCTTGTTAACTATTCACTATTATAAAATTAACATAAATCTTAACAATCATCGAATCCACATTCTTTATCATTGTAGTTCTTGTAATTTCATTATTAATGCATAGATTTCTTTTCAATTTTTATTCAATTAAATATTTAATATTATAATGGGTCCATTAATTTCTTTTTATTTAACACTTCTTATTAATCACATTACCATTTATCACTATTCTCCTTATACTCATTATTTTCTATTATAGTTAAATTAGATACCTTTAATACTCCAATTTAACAATTTACACAATTAGTTTATCAATTCTTTATAGCTTTTTATTCAGAAATCTTACACTATAGTTTAGTTCACTAAAGCCTCTTTTTTAAAAGTCTTACTATTATTATAATTTACAATTTCGTCATCTGCAATTACTACAATTTCAATTTTTACCTTTCTATTCCACTTTACTAAATTATCATTATTATTTACATTGTTGATTTGTTAATTCACGTGTCATTCCTTAATTTACCAGTGTATTTTCAAAACAATATTATCATCATGTAACTTATTAGTCATTTTTCCTTAATATTGTAGTATTTTCAATTAATAGTCCCTCCTTTATTTAATGTACTATTTGATTCCTATATTAACACTATTTGAAATAAATACCTTTATTTTACTCACTTCCCATTTATTCACACTAATTTCACTAATTCACATTTTTGCTCCTACTTATATTCTATTTAAAATTTTGTTAGTTTATAAACCTAATTAAATTACACACATATGTCTAATTTCACTTTAGATCACTTAAAACCAATATTCGATTAATAATTATTTATATTACAATATTCCAATTTCATTAATTATTTACTCACCAATTAACAAATGTGCATTTAATATCTGAGTTAACAATTAGCTACACTATACTATCTTAATTAGTCTTACTATTATAAATTTACGATTTGGTCCCTATACCTTATATTAATATCCATTCTTACCCTTAATTATTTCATACTACAAAAATGCCACTATTTAATTTCATTACCATACTTATTCATTATCTTATCATACACTTTATCATTGAATCCTTATTAAATCATTCAAATACAAATTACACTATAGTCCTTTTATAGTTCTTACTTTCCAATTTTATTACTTCAATTTACAAATTTTACACTAATGCACTACTTACTCTTAATATCATTTTTAATTTGTTATTCTCTCCTAATAAATCATTAATCATATTTAATCATTAAAATTATCAATTTAATTACATGAACACTCATTAAATTATATTATTCACTATTTACATTTTTAATACTTTATTTAAACTTACTATTTCATTATTTACATTTAAGTCCATACACTTTTCCCTTAATTTCCAATTATGTCTCTAACTTTTCTCAAAATTACATCTATGTCCCTACTTTTACCAAAATACCATCCATGTCTCTTCTTTTACACTAATTCCTTTTATATCCTCATTTTCCACTTTAATTACCAAAATGCCATTAAATATATTTAAATTACACTTTCAACCTCACTTATTCTTATTTTTCACTTTTATCCCTTATTATTTCTATTAATTACCAATTTACCCCTTTTGTACTTAAATTTCACTTTTAACCTTATTAATTTACCAAATTATATTTAGGTCCCTAGCTTACCACTTTTATATTAAATTACTATTTTAACCTCATATTTTACCAAAATTATCAAATTACCGTCACTTTTACACTTTTTACCTAACTTTACCATTTTTTACCAACTTAATGTGAAATTAACATTTTATCCCTAAACTTTCAATTTATTACAATTTAGTCCAATTTTCACTCATTTTCACTTTATTGCCATTTTGATAAATTTTATCACTTATTTACCATATGTCCCTCGTATACACCTGGTAGAAAATCTACTGATCGGATATGCGGTATATGGATCCCACAGATCCACTACACTGTAGAATGACCCCAATGGAACCATTCATCACTGCACTCACTACACTGATCACTGTAAGCACTGTAAACACTGTACATTGGGATAGACCGTCATTGGCCTATCAATATCGAGTCACCATTACTCATACCGCGGTGTGGAATTCCTATGGCTAGCCAATTATATCCTGGAGTAGATTTTACTACCAGACTACTAATCAGGGCAATACATCATTAAAATTCACTTAAACTTCACATTATGCCAACATATACAATTCGGCCAAGTCATCATTTTCACTTATACTTTTGCATACACAATCATTTATCACTGTGCACTTTTTTCATACCAGTATATGTCATTAAATATCAAAACACACCATAAATATCAATGATGATCAATTCGGTCATCAAACCAATTTTTCATTAAGTTCACTTTAATTCTATTTAACCACTCAATTATACTCTTTACATGTTAAACCCATCATAAACATCATTTATATGCCATAGTTACCACTAATCATGTATGTTATACCCATTATTCAATTCGGCCAAGATATTGGTTTTTCATAATGTTCCCTTTAATTTCATATAATCTCTTAATCATATAATTTTCATATTATACATGTCATAAATACCATTTACATGCCTTAATACACCACATATCCCTTTGTTTTCTTTACTAACCCATTCGGCCAAACCTACATAAATTTACCATGTTTTTTTTTAACCTTTTAATCATTCCATCATAGATTACACAAGTTATAAATGTTATATCCATCATTTATAAGCCACAAAAGCCATATATACATTATGTTTTCCTTAAGTTTCCATTCAGCCTACATGTGGATTTTCATACCATAATGTTTTAATTTATTCTGAGCATATTTGTACACTTATTTAAGTCCACTAAGCATGCTTATCAAGTTAGATTTAATTAAACATACCTAAATCTCATGTTCACACTTAGACATAATCTAAAACACATACATAATCAATGGAAAAAGATGGATATTGTATCCACTCACCTTAGATTCTCGCTCTCCACTCCTTAGGCTTCCTTTCCATAGCCTTACTCCTTTGAAACTCTTTTCTCCTTAGAATTTCCTAATGTGGCCGAAACTTCAAGGATATAAAACCATCATCATTTCTTTTGCTTCTAAATTCAATATAACATCAAAAACATACTCTACACACCTTAAAATACATATATGAACCTTTAAATCAAATTATAGAACCCTAAATCACTTACTTCATTTTTGGGACATAACCTTTTTCATTAGCGTTTTCCCACTTCTAGCGCACCAAATGGACTCAAATTACCATCATCATGTTGTAAATGACTTGAACTTTACTTGGGAGGCTAAGATTTGAGGAGAGTTGAGAAGAAAATAGAAGAAATATGGAGTAGAAATCAAAGAAAAGCATTCGGCCAAAGTAGGAGAGAAGAAGGGTGGTGGAGGCTAGAGAAATCTATAGAAATCTGGACTCCTCACTTCCTTATATAGGCTGAAATTGAACCAAACCGGTGCAACCGGTTTGAACTAAAATTTTAGTTTTTCGGTAATTTCTCACTATTTTAAGATATCTATAATTTCCTCAACTTATTTTCACTCCCAACAAATCCCATTGCTCTTGAAACATCTAAAATAGCCTCCCTGCAAATTTTTAGCTCAATCGGAGTCCAGTTGGGGCTCGGTTCACCTAAATCGGTCCGGTTCGATTCAGTTTGGTTTTGCCGTAAAACACCACTCTGAATCTATTAAAACTTACTAAAAATTATTTCAAACTTGTACACTTATCACACTACACCCTTTTGAGCTCAAAATTATTTTCTAAAAATTCAGTCAAACCTCGGTCAAACCCTGGTTCAATTGAACCGAACTAGAGGCCAACTTTAGAGTGACTTTCGGAGGCCTATTTGACTTCGTTTTCACTTCCAATTATACCACCAGACTCAATATAACTTGGACTTTCTAATGGTCCAATAAAATATTTTTCATTACTGGCTTCCCGGGAGGTCACCCATTAGGGGCTTTCCTAACTAGAGCACGTTTAATCTTTCTCTTCTATTGTCTCTTAAGGCACAATCACTGTTGTTTTCACACGAGATTCAAACCATATACTCTACAGATTTCACTAATCACCACTTACCCGGTATTCGGGTCAGCACAATTCTCCCCTACTAATAATAATTTTGTCCTCAAAATTTTCTTCATGTACCACTATCACATATTATTGCCACTCTGCTGCAAGAATATTCGGTTCAGAAAATCCATTAACTTGACATCAACTATCATACTTCACATTCTCTTACAATTCTATGAACTTATGCTATCCTTATATCTCCTTTAATAACATTACTCACTTCTATCATCAATACCAATTCATGGCATGTATACGTATCACTTTGCACTCATTACACTATCTCCGATTTTAGGACCGCCTAAAAGTTTGCTCTGATATCAAAATAAATGTAACACCCATATACCCGTAATGATACGGATACCGGATGTCGCAGCACTGCACTGACAATCACTACAATGCACTCGATAGTTCAGAATTTTTTTTTTATTCTTTTTACAATAACATACTAACATACAAATGCAATAAACATAACAATACACTATCATACAAATCGCATGCTTATACTATATACCTCTGCTTCTCTCTGCCGCGACTGTATACATGCCATGCCGATACGCCAATCCTTGCTATTGATCATCCTTATGTTGTCACTACGTCTTTGGCCACATCTAAACTATCATAACCTGAGCGCATATCATTCTACGCGCTGAGCATTAAAATGCCCAGTGGTGGATACATATCCTAAATTTTCCATAACTATGACTATATGTATGCACACATAGTTATCCGTATTTATTTATAATATGGGAATATTTAACTCTGAATCCTTTTGACATTTATTACATATTTTTACGATGATCGTTATTTTTGCTTTTATCACTATCACTATAATCACATTAATCACTATTATTCTATTATGACTATTGCTATCACCTACACTGTTAACTTTTTCGATATACTTTTATTACGTTCTTTCCACTACTTTAAGGACTAATAGTATTGACAATTTCGTAATCGTCTTATAAATACGTTCCTTTGTTTGCTTCCATATTATTCCTTATCACTTACTTTATCCTTTCCCTTTTCTATTATCACTATCTTTATTATGTGCACTAAAAATTCCTATCATTTTAACTTTTCGTTGGGTTTGTCACTTTACGATCTATTCCATATACAATCCTTTCTATTATCTTATCTATGTTACTAACTTTTGGATTCTTCTTTTAACTGATATATCCAATTAAAATCTAATTTCAGACACTCTATTGTTTACTGAATTACTTATTAAATAGTCGAGATTTTTTAATATTAGAAACACTGATTTAATGTTATTATGAATATCATTGTCATCACTTATTTATTATTAAGGCTATTGTTTCTTTACATTCCCTACACTCTCTTTACTCTTTTACACTACACTAACTCTTTTACATTAATATCTTCCACTATGTTAAATATCTCACTGGGTAATTCACTTTAATCGATTTCCAGTCGTATTCATTCTTGACTAAATTACACTATAATTTAATTACTAGCTTACTTGAATATTTATTATTCTATCGTTATTTTCTTATTTCTTCTTTAATCAACACTATCTCTATTGTTACTGACATTGCTATCACTTTTGTATTTTACTTTAGTAGTCCCTTGTTAACTATTCACTATTATAAAATTAACATAAATCTTAACAATCATCGAATCCACATTCTATATCATTGTAGTTCTTGTAGTTTCATTGTTAATACATAGATTTCTTTTCATTTTTTATTCACTTAAATATTTAATATTATAATGGGTCCATTAATTTCTATTTCTTTAACACTTCTTATTGTTCACATTACCCTTTATCATTATTCTCCTTATACTCATTATTTTCTATTATATTTAAATTAGATACTTTTAATACTCCAATTTAACAATTTACACAAATAGTTTATCAATTCTTTATAGCTTTTCATTCAGAAATCTTACACTATAGTTTAGTTCACTAAAGCCTCTTTTTAAAAGTTTTACTATTATAATTTACAATTTAGTCATTTGCAATTACTACAATTTAAATTTTTACCTTTCTATTCCACTTTACTAATATTATCATTATTATTTACATTGTTCATTTGTTAATTCCTGTGTCATTCCTTAATTTACTAGTGTATTTTCAAAACAATATTATCATCACTTCACTTATTAGTCATTTTTCCTTAATATTGTAGCATTTTTAATTAACAGTCCGTCCTTTATTTAATGTACTATTTGATCCCTACATTAACACTATTTGAAATAAATACCTTTATTTTACTCACTTCCCATTTATTCACATTAATACCACTAATTCACATTTTTGCCCCTACTTATATTCTATTTACAATTTTGTCACTTTGTAAACCTAATTAAATTACACACATATGTCTAATTTCACTTTAGATCACTTAAAACCAATATTCGAGTAATAATTATTTATACTACAATATTCCAATTTCATTGTTTATTTACTCACCAATTAACAAATGTGCATTTAATATTTGAGTTAACAATTAGCTACACTATAATATCTTAATTAGTCTTACTATTATAAATTTATGATTTGGTCCCTGTACTTTATATTAATATACATTCTTACCCTTAATTGTTTCATATTACAAAAATGCCTCTATTTAATTTCATTACCATACTCGTTCATTATTTTATCATACATTTTATCTTTTAATCCTTATTAAATCATTCAAATTCAAATTACACTTTAGTCCTTACTTTCAAATTTTATTACTCCAATTTACAAAATTTACACTAATACCACTACTTACTCTTAATATCACTTTTAATTTGTTATTCTCTCCTAATAAATCATTAATCATATTTAATCATTAAAATTATCAATTTAATTACATAAACACTCATTAAATTATATTATTCACTATTTACATTTTTAATCCTTTATTTAAACTTATAATTTCATTATTTCCATTTAAGTCCTTACACTTTTCCCTTAATTTCCAATTATGTCTTTGACTTTTCACAAAATTACATCTATGTCCCTTCTTTTACACTAATTCCTTTTGTATCCTCATTTTTCACTTTAATTACAAAAATGCCATTACATATATTTAAATTACACTTTCAACCTCACTTATTCTTATTTTCCATTTTTATCCCTTATTATTTCTTTTAATTACCAATTTACCCCTTTTATACTTAAATTCCACTTTTAACCTTATTAATTTACCAAGTTACATTTAGGTCTCTAACTTACCACTTTTATATTAAATTACCATTTTAACCTCATATTTTACCAAAATTACCAACTTACCGTCACTTTTACACTTTTTACCTAACTTTACCACTTTTTACCAACTTAATGTGAAATTACCATTTTATCCCTAAACTTTCCATTTATTATAATTTAGTCTCATTTTCACTTTTATTGCCATTTTAATTAATTTTTCCACTTATTTACCATTATGCTCCTATTATAAACCCGATAGAAAATCTTCTGACCGGATATGCGGGACGTGGATCCCATAGATCCAATACACTATAGAATGACCCCAAAAGGACCATTCATCACTGCACTACACTACATTGATCACTGTAAGCACTGTACACTGGGATAAATCATCATTTGCCTATCAATATCGAGTCGCCATAACTCGTGCCGCGGTGTGGAATCCCTATGGCTAGCCAATTATATCATTGACTAGATTTTACTACCAGACCACTAATAAGGGCAATACATCATTAAAATTCACTTAAACTTCACATTATGACAACATATAGAATTCGGCTAAGTCATCATTTTCACTCATACTTTTGTATACACACTCATTTATCACTGTACACTTTTTTCATACCATTACATGTCATTAAATATCGAAACACACTATAGGAATCCATCATGATCAATTCGGCCATCAAACCAATTTTTTATTAAGTTCACTTTAATTCCATTTAACCACTCAATTATACTCTTTACATGTTAAACCCATCATAAACATCATTTATATGCCATAGTCACCACTAATCATATATGTTATACCCATTATTCATTTCGGCCAAGATATTAATTTTTCATAATATTCCCTTTAATTTCATATAATCTCTTAATCATACAATTTTCATATTATAAATGTCATAAATACCATTTACATGCCTTAATACACCACACATCCCTTTATTTTCTTTACTAACCCATTTGGCCAAACCTACATAAATTTACCATGTTTGTTTTTCAATCTTTTAATCATTCCATCTTACATTACACAAGTTATACACATTATTTCCATCATTTATAAGCCATAAAGACATATATACATTATGTTTTCCTTAAGTTTCCATTTGACCTACATGTGGGTTTTTATACCATAATGTTTTAATTTATTCTAATCATATTTATACACTTATTTACGTCCACTAAGCATGCTTATCAAGATAGATTTAATTAAACATGCCTAAATCTCATGTTCACACTTAGATATAATCTAAAACACATACATAATCAATGGAAAAAGAAGGATATTGTATCCACTCACATTAGATTCTTGCTCTCCACTCCTTGGGTTTTCTTTCCATAGCCTTACTCCTTCGAAACTCTTTTCTCTTTAGAATTTCCTAATGTGGTCGAAACTTCAAGGATATAAAACACTCATTTCTTTTGCTTCTAAATTCAATATAACATCATAAACATACTCTACACACCTTGAAATAACTATAAGAACTTTTAAATCAAATTATAAAACCCTAAATCACTTACCTCATTTTTTCGGCATAACCTTTGTCACTAGCTTTTTGCCACTTCTAGCCCACCAAATGGACTCAAATTACCATCATCATGTTGTAGAGTAGTTGAACTTTGCTTGAGAAGCTATGATTTGAGGAGAGATGAGAAGAAAATAGAAGAAAAATGGAGTAGAAATCAAAGGAAAGCATTCGGCCAAAGACGGAGAGAAAAAAGGCGGTGGAGGCTAGATAAATCTAGAGAAACCTAGCCTCCTCACTTCCTTATATAGGCTGTAATTGAACCAAACCGGTCCAATCGAAGCGGTCCAACTGGTTTGAAATAAAATTTTAACTTTTCGGTAATTTCTCACTGTTTTAAGATATCTATAAGTTCCTCAACTTATTTTCACTCCTAACCAATTTGATTGTTGTTACAACATCAAAATAGCTTGCCTGCAAAATTTTAGCTCAATCGGAGTCCATTTGCAGCCCGATTCACCTAAATCTGTCCAGTTCAATTCAGTTCGTTTTTGCCATAAAACACCATCCGAAAGCTGTCAAAATATACCACAAAATATTTCAATCTTGTACACTTCCCACACTACACCCTTTTGAGCTCAAAATAATTTTCTAAAAAATCAGTCAAACCTCGATCAAACCCTGGTTCAATTGAATCGAACCACATGCCAACTTCAAAATGACTTTCGGAGACCTATTTGACTCCGTTTTCACTTCAAATTATACCACCAGACTCCATATAACTTCCACTTTCTAATGGTCTAATAAAATATTTTTCATTACTGGCTTCCTAGGAGGTCACCCATCAGGGGCTTCCCTAGCTAGAGCATGTTTAACCTTTCTCTTCTACTGTCTTTTAAGGCACAATGTAGACACCGGGCCCGAGGCAGTCCATATCAGAATTACCCGATGAAGATATCAATACCTATTTTTGAGAAAATGGATGAAAGTTGTGAGCCTTCGGTCTTTGGATTTACAAGGATTGAGGATTTTTCTGGATGATAGGAGATTTTTGGGCGTCAGGATGAGTTTGTCTTTAGAAAATCTTGTCTTCGCTTCATAGACGAGAGACCCGTCAGTAAGAGAGACCACCGTCGCTCGTTCCAAAGGACGGCTTCCCTCACGCGAGCAATGCTTAGCGCTCATGCGGGATGGGCCTCATCTCTCGTGGTAGCAATGCCTATCGCTCGCGTGAGGGGCCCGTCTCTCGCAGTAAGCGTCGACCATCACTTGTGGGCGAGAGACCGTCCCTCGCACTGGGAGACGCCTATCGCTTGCGTGAGAGGTACCTCCCTCTCGCGAGCGATGGCTATCGCTCGGCACCCGCCTCTCGTGGAGTGGTCCACCTCTCAAAAGTCCGAAAGCGCTCCTCACGAGCGATGCCCATCGGTCCTATACCGACGCCCATCTGTCGGTGACCTACAGCAATGTTTAACAAGATTTTCCAAATTTTCAAAATCTTTTCAAATATATTTTCATGATTTGCTATATGTTCCAAATCTTTTCAAATATTTTCAAATCTTGGATTTGATTTTGAGAATATTCTGCGAATCATTTGGATTTGATTCCGATTTCAAAAATCTTTTTCAAATTTAAATTCCAGATTTAAATTTATTTGAATTATTTTCCTAAACCTATAAATAGGGGATTGGGGCTCATTATTCAGGGTTAGCAATTTTTACGAAATCGAGAGTTTTCTCACAAAAAGTTCCTGTTTTATTTTTTATCAATCTTTTATCAAATATTCTTCAAATTAAAGCGAATCTAAGGGAACGAGATGAATTCATTTTCCTCCGATCTAGCCATTTTTAACATTTATAATTGCTACCAAAACATCAAGAAGGAAAAATATAATTTTCTTTTCTTGATCTGTTTTCAAAAGGTACGATTTTGTAATAAAAAATCTACTAAAATTACACATTACGGATCAATTCTTGTAGAATTCAAGGAACAGAAATCACGCGACATTCACCTTCGAAGGTAATATTTCGAGGGTAAACATTATGGACCAACCACTTTTGTATTTTATCCTTTCATATTGATTTTACAAATAAAATTCCATTTTATTCAAAATAAAATAGTTTTTCAGTTAATTTTCTTTCTTTTCCTGGGTCTGGAACGACCAACGGGCAGAGGCTCCACCGATGCCTATCTCTCAGCCGAGCGATGGGCCGTAAAGGATTTTCACCTCCATCCGTCGGTCAGCCCAAGGACGCTCGTCGCTCGTGCAACTTGGGCCGTCCCTGGGCCTTCCTCCTCCATTTTCTTCATTTGCTTTCTTTTGTCACTTATTCTTTTTTTTTCTTTATTTTCATGATAAGTTTTCATAGATTTTTTTTTCCTTATTTTATTTTTCATGTTTATTTTATTTTAATTGTTGCATTAATATGATTTTCGCTTTTGTGAGCTTTATTGTTTTTTTATGGGATTTAGGGTATTAAAAATGGAGGACTCTGCGACAATCTTAGGACATTAATCGGGTTTATTCTTTCACCCTACTTCTCTTTATTTCAATTTCCATGTACCGTTTATTTGTAAATAATATTTTCATGTTGCTTACATAAAAATGGCTCAATATTTATACAAATTAAGTTGGAGCTTTTCTAATAAAATGGGACCAATGTCCTAATTTTTATCAGAATAAAATTGTCACTTTAAAATTATTTTTGTAAGTATGCATGTGAGGACCAATGTCCTCATCCCTAATAAATGCCCCATTTTCTGTATGTTTGCATGTCTTTTACATTGGGGGTTGTATTTCACCTCTAATTTTGCTGTAATTTATTAGGCTTTCATTTACCTTATCTTAATCTTGCTTTTGTTTATCGCTTTCATTATTTGAATGATCTGCCCTTTAATTAATGCATTAAAATTGTATGAGAAAAGGAATGAAATCTTAAATTCAAAACTCAATTATAACTTAATCAAGGTACAAATAAATGGAAAGTCCCGAACCTTCTCTGGTCTTAGGCTTAATGAGGTTAAAGGACCATCTCAATATCCTATTGGGGTGGGGTCTCCAAAATATCTCTTGTTGCCCAAAATAGGCCCAATTTGCATGGTCTTAGACTTCACGAGATTAGATGATCCTTCTATTGTTCTATTGGAAGGAGGTGTCCAAAATATCTCTGGCTTGCCCAAAATAGATGCATATGTATCGTCTTAGGCTTCACGAGATTAGATGATCTTTCCAGTGTTCTATTGGAAAAAGGTGTCCAAAATATCTCTAATTGCCCAAAATAGACACACATACGCTGTCTTAGGCTTAGTGAGGCTAGACGACCTTTCCTAATGTTTTATTGGGTTATGACTCCAAGAAACCTCCTTGTTGCCAAAATAGACGCCCTTATAATCTTTTACAAGTTTTATGAACCTCTCTCAAACACGCTAAAAGTGCGTCATTCAGGGCGCCCGAGGTTCGGCGCGCGTCACACACAATTGATAACTTCAATTTATTATTTAGTTTTGTTAGTATTTTTTGTATGATTTTTGGATTTTTAGTTGTGTTTATTGTTATGTCATGATTACTTTTGGTTAATTTTGTCAATTATAGTTAAATTAGATTTTTATGCATTTTGGGGAGCATTTTAATAGAGTTTGAATTGTGATTGCAGGATTTTTTTAGGTACCTCATGGTCACAACCAAATGGTTGTGACCGTAGCATATGAATTGATCAAGGGCAAAATTCTGGTCATGCTTGGTTGTGATCATGACATAGAATGTCATCAGGCAGATTGCAATGAGAAGGTACCTCACGGTGGCAACACTTCTCGTTGTCATTGTGACATGAAAATTCCCAAGGCAGAATCAAGGACAGGGGGTACCTCACGGTGGCAACAAACGTCATTGCCACCGTGACATAGAAAATTCCAAGACAGTAGCTGAAGTCGAGCACCTCATGGTGGCAACAAAGTTGGTTGTCACCGTAACCCCCTAAGGTGCATCCAGGCAGATTCGTTCCTTTGACAGTCTCACCGTGATAACCATTTGGTTGCCACCATGACCCATGATGCCTCACGGTGGCAAACACTTCATTGCCACCGTGACCCCTCAAGATCTATAAGTATAAGATTTATTTTTAGCTGTGGGGGAGAGTAATTTTGAGGAGTTTTTCAAATAGGGTTTTGAGATCTAGAATTTTTCTAAGCTTTTCTATTGTTCTTAATTAGGGTTTCAATATTTTTCTTTATATTTAAATTATAAGTCGAGGGAATTACATTAAAGCGCATAGATCAATTTCAATACACAGCAATTATATTCGGATTTCCATAGTCTTGAGCTATTCTCCATCGAAGATTCGAAGAAGAAGATCGGAGAACGTGGGATTCAATCGGGATTTCTTCCTCAATGAATTTCTTGGTTTATTCTTTCCTTTTTCCTCTTAATTTTGTAATGGGTCGTGAGTAGTCTCATAGTTGTTTGGGGGATCTTTGACTCCCCTACCCATGATGTGAATTCTGAACATCTTCTGGATTTATTTATATGAATGAAAGCTTTATCTCACTGTTGCTTATTGATTAATTTATCGTGTTTATTTTCTCAAGTTATTTTCCAGCTTCGATGTATGGTTTTTATCGTGTATCTTTATTGGATGTTTAGCTTGTATGGATTGAAGGCTATGAATATTTTTACTCAATTTTTCTATCATGTATGCTGTATTTTTAGACTGCTTCGGATGGAAATCTAGAAGTGCAGGATTTTATGATTTAAGAATAGAGTGGGGAGTGAGATAAATGAGTTTTTGAGTTGTTTGGCTCTGGAATGGGAAAGCAAACCGAACTTAGGATTTTAGACCCGTGCTTAGGCTAATTGTATGGCTTGCTCCAGATTGGGATATCGTACAATTAGAGTAACTTGCTTTGGATTGGGATGCTTGGGTTGAGAGGGTTATCCCCAATTCATTCGTATATGTTTTTTAGATTAAATTAATTCACATTTGGGTATGGCGTAGATGAGTGAACCCGAGCAACATTTCTTTTATATCGATTTCTCTTACTTGTTAATTCCTTTGCTATTATATCATTTTTGCCAAAATTACTATTAGTTTCGTTTATTAAATTCTATTTGCATGTTTTGGCTATTTAATTCCGTTATTTTTAATTAATAGATAACCCATTCACATCAATCAATTGGGAATTCTTTAGCATACACTTGATTTTCATAACTTGCACACACAATCCCTTGGGTATGATAACTCAGGGACCTAATATTACCCCACTTTATTACTTGTCGATTCAGTACACTTGTTGAGATCGCATCAATTTTTTTGCGCCGTTGCCGGGGATTGGCATTGTTTGTGAGTTTTGATTTTTACTTGTATGTTTTTTCTTTTTCTTATTTTATTTTTGCTTATTCTTTTCAGGTAATGTTAGTGCATGTATAGATTGAGAAGAGATCAAATAGCACCATATGATCCTAAAATCGAGAGGACTTTACATCATCATAGGAGAGCTAATAGAGAGAACAACATGGAAGATCCTCCTATTGATGAATTTCCTCTCGAGAATGAACAAGTGCCGAGGGCACAAGAAGAAATTCTAGGTAGATATAGAGAAGAGGTACCTAGGCAGAGGACAATCAGGGATTATGCTATACCAAGATGGAATGAAGACCATAGGACGATTGTGCTGCGTAGGGGAGTACAATCTGAACTTAAATTAGCAACCATCACCATAGTATAGAGGAATCAATTTTTAGGTTCAGAGTTGGAAGATCCTGCACAGCACCTTGATATATTCTTGGAGGTTAGCGACACGGTTCAGATTTCGGGAGTGACTTCTGATGCAGTGAGACTGAAATTGTTTCCTTTTATATTGATTAAAAAAGCGAGGGAATGGCTTCAGATGTTGCCAAGTCAATCAATTAGGTCATGGGACCAGTTGCAAGAGAAGTTTCTAATGAGAAATTTCCCTCCTACCAACACTGCAAAGATTTATAACAGTATTATGGGTTTTAACCAAATGAATGAGGAGCTATTTCATGAAGCTTGGGAAAGGTTTAGGAGGTTATTTAGAAGCTGTCCACACCATGAGATAGCTATTTATCATTTAATGACAATATTCTATTCTGTAGTTACACCTCAGACAAGGTCTCTATTAGATGCATCACCGGGAGGCTCTTTCATGAATAAGCTGCCGGAAGAAGCTTTCCATTTGTTGGATGAGATGGCAGCAAATGATTCTCAATGGGCTGCCCCTAAATCAGTTTCGAAAAGGCAATGAATACATAATGTGGATAAAGTGTCAGTGCTGAAGGCACAAATAGAGTTGATGCACAAAGAGATGAATGGGTTAAAGGTACGGAATGTAACCTCTATTTCTCAAGAGAGTGGGTTATATAAAGGCAGGCAATATATTCAAGAGGGTGAAGCAATGGGAGATGTGAATGCTGTAGGAGATTATTGGGGAAATGACCCCTACAGTAATACATATAATCCGGGTTAGAGGAGTCACCCGAACTTCTCTTGGAAGGATGGAAATCAGAATGCTTCATCTTCCCAACCACAAGTAAGAGCTCCCTTCAACCAAAACATTCATCATAACCACAGCCATTCATACCAACCTCAAGCATCCACTAATTTTTAGACCCCATATCAACCACATCACTACCCAGGTTAAGGTTCAAACTAGGCCCAATCTAAAGCTTATCACCCACCTGGATATGAATCAAGACCACCTGTGCAAGAAAAGAAACCTATTCTTGAAGATATGCTGGCTAGCTTCATGAATAGCCAATAACAGTTTGTAAATAACCAGCAACAATTCATGGCTAACCAAGAAGCGAGGTGGAAGTTGCAAGAACAGTGGAACCGAAATCAACACGCTTCCATGAGGAACTTGAAAACACAATTGGGCCAACTTGCAACTTCTATGTCTCATAGACAACCAGGAACTTTTCCTTTGAATGTGGACCGGAATCCCAAAGAAGAGGCAAAAGCTATCACGTTGAGGAGTGGCAAGGAGGTGGCACAAAGAGAAGAGAAAGATAAAACATCTTCACCATCTTCAAGTAAGGAGGAGCAAACACGGAAGGTAAGTGACTCTAACTCTAGGGTAGAAGTAAATGAGAATGCTCCTATAATTGAAAAGGATAAGAGCCTAGTGAATCCTAAAGTAGAGGATCTCGATATAAATAGGCTGCCATTTCCTACTGTAGCTAGGAAAGAAAAGAAAAAAAGAGCAATTGGCTAGGTTTCTAGAGATGTTTAAGAAACTGTACATTAATTTACCTTTTGCTGAAGCCTTAGCTCACATGCCTAATTATGCAAAATTCATGAAAGAATTATGTTCGAATAAAAAGAAATTAGAAGGGCATGGAACTGTACAGCTCACAGAAAATTGCAGTGCTATAATTATGAACAAGATTCCTGAAAAAACTGGAGGATCCAGGTAGTTTCACATTACCCTGTGAAATTGGTGAAAATTTTTATGGAAATGCTTTGTGTGACCTAGGTGCTAGCATTAATTTGATAAACTTAATCACAGAGAGCTCAAGGAGATGGGAATGAGACTCCAACTTGCAGATAGGTTGGTAAGGAGACCCAAGGGGGTGATTGAGGACTTATTGGTGAAGGTGAGAAAATTCATTTTCTCAGTGGATTTTGTGGCAATGGAGATGGAAGAAGAGCGAAAGGTACCACTCATTGTGGGGAGGCCATTTTTGAATACGGTGAAAGCTTTGATTGATGTATATGGTCAGACAGTCACCCTACGGTTCAATAATGAAGAGTTAGTGGTAGACATGAATAAGGCTCAGAAATATCCGTCAAGTGATTTGGAGGAGTCAGCCTATTTTGTAGATACAATAGACAAATGTGTAGAGGAAGCTCAAGAGAACGGGTTGCTAGATGATTCATCGAATGTGAGCTTAATGCATTCTTTGGAGGATGAAGAGCTGGATGAGAGAGGGGTAGAAGTGATAGCAGCTATAGAAAAGGGATGTGGAGAAGAGGAATCATAGCAAGAAGAGCTTAATCTGAAAAAGGTGGATTCAAATTCTGAACTTAATCCCCTTCCTTCTCACTTAAAATATGTGTTTTTAGAGAATGAGATAAAACTAGTAATTATTTCTTCTCTATTGACAGGTTTGGAGGAGAAGATGCTGCTTGAAGTGCTGAAAAGGCACAAAGAAGCAATTGGATGGGAGACATCGGATTTAAAGGGGATCGATCCAAGCTACTGCACTCATCGGATCTTGATGGAGGAAGAATGCAAACCAGTAGCTCAGCCCCAAAGGAGACTCAACCCAGCAATGCAAGAAGTGGTAAAAAAGGAAGTACTTAAACTCCTTGATTCAGGTATTGTCTATCCAATCTCTGATAGTAGATGGGTTAGCCCGGTGCAATGTGTTCCTAAGAAAGGGGGGATGACAGTGGTTAAAAATGAGTTAGATGAACTTATCCCGACTCGTACAGTTACGGGTTGGAGAGTTTTTATAGACTATAAAAGACTGAATAATGCCACTAGGAAAGATCATTTCCCATTGCCATTCATTGATTAGATGCTACAGAGGTTAGCGGGGAATAGGTTTTATTGCTTTTTAGATGGGTGTTCGGGATATCTACAAATCCCTATAGCCCTTGAAGATCAGGAGAAAACAACCTTTACCTACCCTTACGGCACATTTGCATATAGGAGAATGCCCTTTGGATTGTGTAATGCATTGGCTAGGTTTCAGCAGTGTATGATGGCCATATTTCATGATTTCATAGAGAAATTTATGGAGGTGTTTATGGATGATTTCACAATTTATGGAGGAGATTTTGAGAGCTATTTAAAGCATCTTGATTTGGTGCTGGGGAGGTGTGAAAAGACCAACTTAATATTGAATTAGGAGAAATGTCACTTTATGGTGAGAGAAGGAATTGTGCTTGGGCACAAAAGTTCAGAGAAAGGGATAGAGGTTGATAAGGCAAAGGTAGAAGTAATAGAAAAATTACAACCCCCAACAAGTGTCAAGGGCATTAGAAGCTTTTTAGGGCATGCAGGGTTTTACCGCCGATTTATAAAAGATTTTTCAAAAATTACAAAACCCTTATCTACTTTGCTGAAAAAAGATTCTCCTTTCGATTTTAATAGTGATTGAATGTTGGCATTTGAAACTTTGAAATACAGGCTTATTTCAGCCCCGATGATTATATCTCCGGATTGGAATTTGCCTTTTGAGCTAATATGTGATGCTAGTGATTTTGCAGTAGGGGCAGTGCTCGAACAAAGGCGGGAGAAGGTGTTTCATGCATATTATTATGCGAGTCATACCTTGACGGGAGCCCAGGTTCATTACACACAACTGAGAAGGAACTTCATGCAATTTTTTATGCTTTCGAGAAGTTCAGGCCGTATTTGCTGGGTGCAAAAATTGTGGTGTGGTCCGACAATGCAGCCTTGAGGCATCTGTTTTCTAAGAAGGAGTCAAAACCAAGACTGATTAGATGGGTGCTCCTCTTGCAAGAGTTTGATTTGGAAATTAAAGATAAGAAGGGGGCGAAAAACTTTATGGCGGATCATTTGTCGAGATTGGAGAATGATCACATTGCAAAAGGGGAAATTTTAGATTTATTCCCTGATGAGCGTATTTGTACTTTATTTATGTGTGAAATCTCTGCACCTTGGTTTGCTAATATTGCCAATTTTCTTGCAGGAGGATATATGCCAAAGGAATTTACATGGCAGCATAGGAAGAAGCTGAAGGCGGATGCAAAACATTACATTTGGGATGACCCTTATCTATTTCGCCTATATGCTGATCAAGTGCTAAGAAGGTGCATTCCAGATGAAGAGAAAGGAGAGATCATCAGAGCTTGTCACAGTGGGGAAGCCGGTGGACATCATGGACCAAATAGAACGGTATCGAAAATTCCTTCTTCTGGTTTTTATTGGCCTACAATGTTTAATGATGTTAAATTATTTGTGCAAACATGTGATAGATGCCAAAGGGTAGGCAATATTACTAGGAGAGATGAAATGCCGTTAACCAACATGCTTGAGGTAGAGTTGTTTGATGTGTGGGGAATAGACTTTATGGGGCCTTTTCCGGTATCCTATGGGTTTAAATACATTCTAGTGGCAGTAGACTATGTGAGCAAATGGGTAGAAGCTATAGCCACTAGGACTAGTGATGCCAAAGTTGTGTTAGAATTCTTGAGAAAGAATATATTCACCCAATATGGAGCCCTAGAGCCACTATTAGCGATGGTGGTAAACACTTTGTTAACCACCAATTTAAAGCTTTATTGAAAAATTTGGAGTTAGGCATAAGGTTACTACCCCTTATCATGCCCAAGCTAACGGATAGGTTGAAGTGTCAAACCGGGAATTAAAGGCCATTTTAGAAAAGACAGTGATTGCATCTAGGAAAGACTGGTACCTTAAGCTAGATGAAGCTCTGTGGGCTTATAGGACAACATTTAAGACACCGATAGGGATGTCTCCCTTTAGGTTGGTTTATGGGAAGTCCTGTCACCTTCCAGTGGAATTAGAGCATAAGGCTTACTGGGCCACAAAATTTTTGAATTTTGACCTTGAAAGTGGAGGAAATTGCACGTCCTTGCAGCTAAATGAGCTAGAAGAGCTCCAATTTTGGGCATACGATCATGCCACGAAATACAAGGACAATACCAAGAAGTGGCATGATCGAAAGTTGATGAGGAAGGAATTTGTGCCTGGAATGAAAGTGCTTCTCTATGATAGCAGGCTGCGGTTATTTCCCAAAAAGCTGAACTCGAGGTGGAAGGGACCCTTTGATGTTGTGGGAGCTGACAAATTTAGAGTAGTGACATTGAGGCACCCGAGGGGTGAGAACAAGTTCAAGGTGAACGGACATCGTGTGAAGCCCTATTTTGAATCAACATTTGATGGTGCTTTATCGATTTTCACCCTTGAGGACCCTTGACGGTATTTAAAAGTCCAGCTACGGACTTGTTAAATGCAGAACTATTTCTCAAACTTTGTTATTTTTGTGTTTAATGAGCTTTTTAGGTTGTTAGTCGTGCTTGTTTTTGTAAATTTTTGTGCTTTGTGATCTTAGTGTGGCTATATTTTTGGTGGAGAATTTTTGAGTTTTTGTAACTTGAAGTTTGGTGAGACTTGTGAAAAGTTTTGCAAATTTGCAGAAGGTCACGGTAGCAACAGATTTGGTTGTCACCGTGACTAGAGAAAATTGCATTCTAGATTGTGGTCTGGGAAATGTCATGGTGACAATGGATTTGGTTGTCACCGTGACCAAATGGCAATTTATATTATGTTTGAAGTGTAATTATGTCACAGTGTCAATGGATTTGGTTGTCACCGTGACCAAATGGCAAGATGCATTATGTTCTGGCGTGTGTACATGTCATGGTGACAATCAATTTAGTTGTCACCGTGACCAATTAGTGATTTACATTATGTTTTGAAATGGGAGCATGTCACGGTGGCAATGAAATTCATTGTGACCGTGACGTGTGGAAGTAAGCATTCTGCTTTGAAATTGCGGTATGTTACGGTGGCAACCGATTTAGTTGTCACCGTGACCCTGTGGCAGTTCGAATCTAGATTGAAAATTTCGCGTATGTCACGGTGGCAACCATTTGGTTATGATCGTGACCCCCGCGATATATCTTTTAAAAACTTAATTTTCCCGTGCTTTGTGTTTCACTTCACACTCTTCACTCTCTAGCTTGCGTAATTTTCATTCTCTCTTCAACCGTCGTGCTTCGATTCTCCCTTTTAGGCTACGATTTCTGCAAATCTACATCAAGTAAGTAATTTTTCTCTTTCTTTTTCTTCATTTTTATTTGTTTTCCCTCTGCGTTTTTCTCTGTTCTTGTTCTTCTCCATTGCTATGCTTTTGAGGCTTGAATTTTAAGACCATTTAGTTTTGTCTTCTCATATTGCTCTGAATTCATGTTGTGATTACTATCAATTCTTACTTCATTCTCAATTTGCAACTTTGTCATTGAACCCATGAACGTATGTGGAGTAGGAAATTAGGGCATGTTTTGTGTGTGAATTTGGTTGTTGATTTTACTCAAATTCTTGGCTGAAATTGGAAATTGTTAAGCTTTAACTACTTGTTCTATATCTTACTGCTTCTAATTTCAGATTTGGGTTGTTGTTAGTGCTTGTGGCTTCAAATTATAGTGAGTTAATTTGCTGCATACCAAGTGTTTGTTAAAATGTTTCAATGACTCTTTTTCCAGAATTTTGCATCTCTTGATAAGGTGGAATGTAGAGTTTACTTTGCCCTTATGTTGAATTGTGCTTATTGCAGTAATTGAACATTCTTGACTGCTTTGTGAATTAATGCATCTCTTATAAAATCAAATGGGCATGTGAGATTGTTTTTGCTTGGTTAGAATGAGCTTGTTAATTGATGTCGATATATAGGGCCATTTCAATTTTATGCGCTTAGAATGCTATTGAATTTGGTCATTTGTTTTCATACAGTGGCTCCTAAGAGAAAGAGTTCAGCTCTCGCCTCTAGTTCCTCCAGCCAACTAGCTAGCCAACCCTCTGTCGACATTTCCAAAGTGCCGAGTTGGGTACCAAGAAGCAAGAAGGCGGCATATGCATTATTCTCCAAGTGCTCATATATTCTGACCACTTATTTGGATTTTGATTTGCTTGGGAAGCTCGGAATACGGAATGAAATTCAACGACTTATTATAAACATTGGCTGGGTGAGGTTGTTTACATATAATGAGAAGGTTTATCCTGACTTAACCAGAGATTTTGTGGCAACTGTGACCTATCGGATCAGCCAAGACCTATCTAGAGATCTTGGAACGGTTTTATTCTTTCTGGAGGGCACAGAGTATGAGATTTCTTTTATGAGATTCGCAGAGCTGCTAGGCTTCCCTCCCCTTACACCGGATTGCTTCGATGATTATGATAAAGATAATGCTTGGCCGTCCATCAGAGATACGGTGATAGCCACTACGTATGTGTCAGGAAAGACAAAGGCGCACCATCTCAATAGCCATGCCCTGCGAATTATTCATCGGTATTTTTCGTTGTCTTTTTTGAGTTATGTGGACTCAGCTGGGCAGGTGAACCTACTTGAGGCATTGTTTTTAGCATGTATGGTAAGAGGAGTGCGAATTAATGGTGCTCCGCATTTATGGCATAAATTGGATGAAATGCAGTGGAACCCGAAGAAGGTTAAGAAGATAGTGCTTGGAGGTTTGGTGACTATAATTGCTACGGGTATACATCACCCATTGAGGAAATCCAAACTGCTACCTTCCATTGCAGCTATTGATAAGAAGATGTTGAAGAATATGAAGGTCATAGCGGATGATGAGACAACTGTAAATGGGTAGCGTTTGACTACTGAAGAGGAGTATCTATAGAGAGTGGAGCGTGGCTTGGGAGGCTTACCGTATGAGCAAGAGGAAGATCCTAAAGCACCAGCCCCTCCAGCCCCAGAGCATGAGCATTTCTCCTCTCAGCAATACGTCGCACTGATGGAGCGCATGGAGTCCATCTCCGCAATGCAAGCGGACCTGCAATCCCAAATGGATCAAGTGCTGCTGGGACTTACTTCTTTGACTGCGTGCTTTAATGTGCAATTTCCTCCACCGCCACCACCAGAGACTTGAGCAGGGAGACCTCCTATCCTATATTTTCATTTTATTTTTGATTTGTAACTATTTGACTTGCTGGGGACAACAAGATTTTGAGAGTGGTGTAGGGGGAGTAATTCTAACATCTCAATTTGTATCTAACAATTTAATATGTTTTATTTATTTTTATTTGCATGTTTTATTTTATTTAAGTTGTTTGTGTACTTAATTGTTGTTACCTGAATTTTCCTATCTTAGCTTAGTTTGCCTCTAGTTATTTCTAATGTGAATGGTTTGAACTTTAAGTTGTGAATGGATTATCTTAAAAACTAATTTTAGCAAGAGAGTAGTTGTATGTTTTAGCAGCAATATAATCTCAATTAGTCATTTATCTTGTAATTTCCTATCTTTTGTGCACTATAGGCTTGTTTGTGAAAAACTTGAAAAAAATCAGTGTGTGAAAGTTTTTGAATGAAGGAATTTTAGGATAGTTAGAACCTTCCTCATCACCCTTCGAAATGATATAATAACTCAAACAAGTTTAAGACATGATCTAGGCAAATTTTTTCTTTGGTAACCACGTTAAATGACTTTTGACCTACCTATATGTGTAATTTTCCATTGCTAGCCCAGTTGAGCCAATTTGGTATACTAAAAGCGTACTATGCAATTTTTTTCTCACACTCATATTTCACCATTTAATCTAAATTCTTTTGCCTATCCTTTCTAAGAATTGGCCACTATAGGATTGGGTTGGGATAGCACTGAAAGTTGAATAAGGGTATTCTCTGTTAAAATAGTATAGGTGTGAGAAAAATTATGAAACTATGGGGTGTTGCCTAGTATATTGTTAATCTTCCCTTTATGAAGTCCAATTTTGTTAGAAATTGAGAATTGTGGGTATTTCACCTTATTCGTCTGAGAAACAATTTAGGTTAGCTCGATTATCTCAATGAGTTCAAAAAATAAAAAATAAAAAAATAAAAAAATAAAAAAATAAAAATTTGATGAGAATATTGATCATTGATTTTGAGTTAGTCATATGTAGAAAAATTTAAGTGTGGGGTACCCTAAAAGAGAGGAAGATGTTTTCACAGTCAAAGATGATCAGGTTTGAGAAAAAATTCATTAGGCACTTTTGTCTCCTCTTTTTCGTGTGATTTAGTGTTTTTCATCATGGGAAGTTTAGACGAGTTTTGGCAATTGTGGGTAAATTGAAAGTAAGTTATGGCAAAATTGTGTTCAGATTGGGTAGTGGTGTATGTATGTAGAGTGGCTAACGTTTTGTTTGACTTCCTCAACTATTCTTGCTAGCCAATTCCCTAACTTAGCATTTCAACCTTGGAATAAGTCCCAGTGATTCTGATCTTAACTTGAGTTGTTTAGTGGAGATGACCCTTGTGGTTTCGGTGCTAAAGGAGAGGCTTATGATTATCCTGAGTTGCACGTGCGAAACCAGTATCCAAATTAATTGCTAATTCATTTTCTTTGCTCAATTGCTGGAATGTGCTGGTTATTTTGTTTTTGAAAAGAGGAAAATTATTTTTAGCCTAGCACACACACATGAAATTACTTGATATAAATTGATTTGAGGATTTGTGGTTAAGACTCTTCTGCTTAGTGCTATGATTGTTGTTTAAGTTTTCTTATTCCAAGTTAAAGTTTGAAATTTCAGGAATGTGGATAATTCATTTACTCTAGGGCGAGCAAAGTCTAAGTGTGCAGTATTTTGATAACTTCAATTTAGTATCTAGTTTTGTTAGTATTTTTTGTATGATTTTTGGGTTTTTAGTTGTGTTTATTGTTATGTCATGATTATTTTTGGCTAATTTTGTCAATTGTAGTTAAATTAGATTTTCATTCATTTTGGGGAGCATTTTAATAGAGTTTGAATTTTGATTGCAGGATTTTTTTAGGTACTTCATGGTCACAATAAAATGGTTGTGACTGTGACATATGAATTGATCAAGGGCAGAATTCTGGTCATGCTTAGCTCACGGTCATAACCAAATGGTTGTAACCGTGACATAGAATGTTATTTTCCAGCTTCGATGTATGGTTTTTATCATGTATCTTTATTAGATGTTTAGCTTGTATGGATTGAAGGCTATGAATGTTTTTACTCAATTTTTCTATCACGTATGCTGTATTTTTAGACTGCTCCTGATGGGAATCTAGAAGTGCAGGATTTTATGATTTAAAAATAGAGTGGGGAGTGCGATAAATGAGTTTTTGGGTTGTTTGGCTCCGGAATGGGAAAGCAAACCGAACTTAGGATTTTAGACTTGTGCTTAGGCTAATTATATGGCTTGCTCCGGATTGGGATGTCGTGCAATTTGAGTAGCTTGCTCCGGATTGGGATGCTTGGGTTAAGAGGGTTATCCCGAATTCATTTGTATATGTTTCTTAGATTAAATTAATTCACATTTGGGTATGGGATGGATGAGTGAACCCGAGCAATGTTTCTTTTATATCGATTTCTCTTACTTATTAATTCCTTTGCTATTATATCATTTTTGCCAAAATTAATGTCAGTTTCATTTATTAAATTCTATTTGCATGTTTTGGCTATTTAATTCCGTTATTTTTAATTAATAGATAACCCATTCACATCAATCAATTGGGAATTCTTTAGCATAAACTTGATTTTGATAACTTGCACACACAATCCCTTGGGTACGATAACTCGGGGACCTAATATTACCCCACTTTATTATTTGCCGATTCAGTACACTTGCTAAGATCGCTTCAACAATCACTATTATTTTCACATGAGATTCACACCATATACTCTACAGATTTCACTGATCACCACTGACCTGGTATTCGGGCCATTACAATAAGGGTTTCACAGTCGGTTTGGGAAAAGACATGGAAAATTCTAGTGTTCTTCCTCCTCTTCTTCCTATTACTGCCTCTCTCCCATTTTCCCCACTTTCCTCATTAGTTGATCAAGGAGATTTGAAGTGAATGTGAGTTTATGTGTGGGAATAGCTTATGACTTGGTAAGTTCTTATCTTCCTCTTTTTCTTCCCTCTCTTTTCATGTAATTTTAGAATGAAAATTCAATAATAAGGATGATGTTTAGTGTGAGATTCCGGGTTAGTTGGTTGAGGATTTAATCAAGATAGAAGAAAGAAAGGATAAAGATCAAAGAGATGGAGTTCAAGGGATGAGAAGGAGATATAATTCAGGTTGGCGAATTCTCTATTTATTGTGAATATGATTTTGTAAGCTTAAGTGAATTATATTTGATCGATCTAAATTTGATGTTAGGATGTGAATTGGTTTGATTAAAATGAATTTGGTGATAATTTACATATAAGTGGATTAGTTGTGAGTAATTGAAAATAAATTCAAATTAAGTATAGTGATTTGGATTGAGGAATGAAGGTTAGTTTGATTATGTAATTGTGTAATTATGTAAATGAAATTAATATGGAGTTAGATGATTGAAAAATACTAGTTTGAGAAGTTATTGTTGATGAGTTGATTTATTATGTTGTGAAATTGGTTTGGGAAAGTGAAAACACAGCTGGGTTTTAGTGAAAACTAATGAACACAAATATGTCACACGGTGGTCAAAAAATCCTAACCATCTTGTGAACGTGCCCTGACTTGAAGATTTTGGACTGTTCGATGATCCACACGGTGGACATGCTTCTCTGCCTACCATATGGTGATCACCTTGTGAAACCATTATGAGTGACAGTAATTAAATTCTAACATTTCACATGGTGGGTAGGTATTTCTATTTTTCAGAATTTATGTGTGCATTTTTCTATCTAATGGACTCTGAATTGAACTAAATTAATTATGATAATTATTTGACAGTATTGAAAGATATTTGTTCAGATTTTGCACTATTAAGTATGAATTTACATGAATATGTTAATATATATATATATATATATATATATATATATATATATATATATATATGTATATATGTGTGTGTGTGTGTGTGTGTAAATGTGTTTAGTATGCTTCTTATATGCAAATGACTTTATGCATATATTTGAAAGTGTAGAACTACGTGGTTTTGATTCCCAAAATTTTGGACACGTAGGGAGCTTGGAATACAATTCCAAGTCCGAACGAAATCATAAAAAAATAATATGTGCATTGAAGTTTAGAAGGATTATATGAATGAAACTTAATGTAGAGATTTTATATAAGAAGAATGCGATATCTGGGTATCGACACGATGTAAAACTTACAACAATTGCTCTATATACTTGTACCATTCTGTATACTTGTAATGTAATCTTTTGAACTGGAATCATTATTTCTAATTCAATATGTTTACTTTTAACCTAATATGATTAAAAGTCTATTATTAATCGGGCAGTGGATACCGTATTGTTCTGTTAGCCTCTTTTGGGTCATTACTCCAGCCCCGTTTGGGTTATTACCTCGGCCCCATTTGGGTCACCTACTATCACTGAAATATAAAATAATATAATTAAATTGAATTATATCTACGGGTACCTACTAAATCGTACCTACGGGTACCACAGTTTTGTACTTCCGGTATCTACTTCCTTGGAAAGAGCAAGCTTTTTAATGTCTAAGATTTGCTAATTAAACAATATGAAATATTTGTTAATGTACTCAATGTGTTTTGTAAATTATTAGGTTCAAGATAATTGCCTATTATCTAAGCAAGATAAATGTTATAAAAATGTACTCAAGAAAAGTATGTTAATGTGTTTCACTTGTATTGTATATTATTAAGTTTAAGATATTTATTTACTGTTTATTTGCATGTAATCATCATGCAAGTATATGTTTTGATGACTGTTGTGCATGGTTATCCATATAATTTGTGTACCCCACTAAGCTTTATGCTTAGCACGAGTTTCTAATAGGTGTAGGTACAGAGTGGAGGTTATTCTAAAGGATCGCCCACAAAAATGCTAGGCCAACACAAGGATCGGATGTAGTCTCTGTTGTAAAGTCATATAAGATTTGGGTTATGTAGGAGTACTTGGACTTGGTATCTATAAATAGCGGTTATTGTAATAATTAGTGAGACATTATAGTATTGTATATGTACAGTAATGGAAAGAAAAGAAATTTTATAATTCTGATTTGCGAAATTCGTGTTTTTGTTGGGTAGCACTCTCTTATCCTCACAGGGGGTAGTGGGGTGTTACATTTATTAGTATCAGAGCATAGGTTTAGTCGATTCTAGACGATTAGAGTTTGGAAATGAGTTTGTATAGTACTTGCATTGGCCAATAAGCACTACAAGAAAATTAAGAAATAGCAACGGAAAATAGCAACGGAATTTGATAAATTTCCGTTGCTAATCAAAATTAGCAACGGAAAATAGCAACGGAACATTCCATTGCAATTTCGGCCGATGCTAAATTTAGCAACGGAAATTTTTTCTGTTGCTAAAAATAGCAACGAAAAATAATTTCCGTTGCTAAAAATAGCAAGGGAATCCGTTTTTCATTGCTAAAAATAGCAACGGAATAAGTTTTCCCTTGCTATTTCAGCAACGGAATTTCAATTCCGTTGCTATTTTTAGCAACAAAAACCGACTTCGCTTGCTATTTTTAGCAACGGAAATCATTTTCCCTTGTTGTGTCTTCCGTATTTTATAATAAATATAATTTCTGTAGCAAGGGAATAGTTTTCCGTTGCTAACTTTTAGCAACGGAATAGATTTTCCGTTGCTATTTACAATAGTATAGGAATTATATTTATAAATAAATATACTGCAATTAGCAACGAAAATGGTATTCCGTTGCTAAAAATAGCAAGGGAAATCGGAAAAAAAATTCCGTTGCTAAAAATAGCAACGGAAAAACATTTCCCTTGCTATTTTTAGCATCGGAATACTATTTCCGTTGCTATTTACGAGTGAAAAAAATTATTTGTGAAATTTATATAATTCAAATCCTGTATATATTAATAATGTATGCTTATAATCTCATATAAAAATTGTAATACACAATAATTAAAATCCTGAAAATATATTATAATAATATAAAATAAAAATCCAAAAAAATATCACAAAATTAAATTCAGTATAATATCATTGTAAAGTAAAAAAAACTAGTAAAACTGTTACAAACAAATATAAATTCAATACAAATGACATTAAAAATACTACATAGGTGGAGGTGGAGGTGAAGGAGACCGATATGACTGCGGAGCACGACATGTTTCCAAATCTTCAACCCGATTCTTTAATGCAGTTAAAGAATCCATCAACATAGCGACTGTGGTCTCTAACTGAACAACTTTTTGAGAAGACTCACACCGCTTACTACATGCAGGAATGGATGATGTAAAGGGCTTTGAATGGCAAGTGTTTGCAATTGACCCTAAACCAAAAATCCTCCCACGATTATTCTTACCACTAACTGCATCAAGAAATATACGACTCTCATCAACACTTTCAAAGTTCTGCCACTGTTGAGTGAGAGTATCTTGTAGTTGATCCTGCCATTACAATAATTACAATTAATTAACTCTAATTTTTTAAAATAATTAATACTGATGTATAAAATTTACATACATTGAGTTGTCTGCAACGGGTATTGACGAATGTCTGCCCATCGTGCTTATTTGTGTGAGTATGCATAAATAATTCAAGATATGTAGGCTGCCTACCCAAAGACTTTGCCTGCATAAGAAGCAATTTAAGAAACATGTTGGCTGAGCATGTTAAAAACAATTATTGAAATATATTCCGCATAATTAATACTGCCACAACATTATATAACTAAATTCACATAATATTCCAATTAAGCATATGGCTGAAACTAAACTACTTATTAATCAGTATTTGAACAAATAGACCAAACTAGTACAAATGAAAAATGTAATCCTTGTATAAATTAAGTGTTCCAAATACTGATTAATTAACAGTATTTTGAAAATTTACAAACCTAACAACCTAACAACCGAGGAGGAGGAGGAGAAGAACTAGAGATATTCCTGCTTCATGATATATGGAATTAAGCTTATACAGAGATCTAGCCTTTCACTCTCACCCAATCCAAAACTCATACATGGTTATTTAATATCATTTTGGAGGATCTAAGAAAAGCCATGGAAGAGAGGCAAGTCATTGTCAATTTTGTTAGAGGTTATATAATTTAATTGAAGTGGCATTACTATCCTGCAAGTGGCAAATGCTTATTTCATTATAAAAACTTATCACAAAGGCACCCAATCATGATTCCTGATTGCTATGTTGTTTCATTAATTATATTATGATAAATGTAAGTTTTGTACAAAAACTCATCTGCCACCTACACAAAATAAGATACATTATATTGGCCCATGTACATGGTAACATCATCTCATATTCTTTCTTAGAGGTCAAACTGTTATGTATAAATTTCGGCATTATGACGGCTTGTAAAATATACTACCCAAACCTGCAAATAGAAATTTCCACAGCCCCGACAAGGGCACAGCAATATATTCATCCTATATCCATACATTTCCCAAACGCCGATCATCATACAACCACAAAATATACAATACTTATTTTACTTGTAAATTGTGATTAAAATGTGAAGACAAAATGCATGACATCAACTGACGTGTGTACCTTCTTGATGAATAATACAACTAATGAGAGCTAAACAAAAAATTTATCTTCATAACAAACCCATCCATTTAAAAAACATATATTAAAGCTATCATTATGCATAAAAATTATACATTTGATGAATAAAATTGAAATACTTACTAAATTTTCTGCATGCTCGTGATGGCTCAAAGTGCCTCCAGTGTGCACAGCTAAACTCTCACCATCTGACCCTCCCCGCCTGTTTGAAGAATTTCTCTCTGAAGCTGCAATTGGATCAGGAGTTGCCCAATACTCCCGCCAACGATTCCAAATTTCTTCAGAAATATAAGTAGGTCGTTGACTCTGAGAACGTAAATTAGACAAAAATTGTCCATATCATTGGCGGGCCTGCTTTTCCCAAACTCCATAGATAATAGCATCAAATTTTGAATTCCAGAAAAATTCTTTTTGAAAAAAACATAATATTATTATTATGAAGTAAAAAAAAATGTTTTCTATAATGTATGAACTAAGTTATTTTGAATGAAATAATGCAATTTATTTTGTATACCTCAAACTCCTGATAATAAAAATCTTTTGTCTGCAGAGAGATCTTCTTCCATGCATAACCCTCAACTTCGATCTTCTCTTTGAATTTGGATGTAATTTTTCTTGAACAAACTCCTGATGGAATAAACCTGTTAACATGAACAATTTAAAATCAATTTTGATATTACATTACCATACGATCAATATGTACTCGTGTTATTATCTTATAATACAAAAAATTTAATAATTTAACTTACATGTTATTGATGATCTTAATGTAAATTCTTCCATCAACTCCCTTCGCCCCAGGCTGGAGACCTCCTTCATCATCCTCGACATCGGAACCGGGTAAATGCGTGGGCATAGAGTCATGGTCTGATGCTGGAGTAGATGCATTTTCCTGTGAGGTGGAAATATTTGGATTGTTGGATGCTGAATCGCTAGATAGATTTTGAGTGTCATCAGGGATGGATGTTGGTGAAGGCGATGCAGCACACTGCTGGGGAGAATGTGAATGTGACCCTACAACATGAGATGGGTGCACTTGTACATTTTCGCTATCAGTCAATGATAATCTGAGCCTAGGTGGCAGCAATGGCTTCTTTCTTTTAGGTGGCATTTTCTCAACCTAAAAATCAAAGAATTGTTATCATATTTGTTAAAATGGAACAATACAATTAAAGCATATATGAAAATACTACATAATTGCAATAACACATTTTGAAAATGAGATTATAACATGTACATAAATTAAATGCTATCATCACTTAATTGCACATCAAAATCATCCTCTATTTCTGAGAATTCCGAATTAAAGTCAGTCTCATCTTCAGAATTCTGCCCATCTACAAATTCTTCCTCCTCTCCAAATAAAATTTCCACAAATTCATTATTTGGATAATTTAAAACTTCATTCTCCAAACATGCATTTATTTCATGTACATCCACTTCTTCTTCCTGAAATGCTTCACTTTCATTTGTTTTGCTATCGCCCTTTGCCTGTCTATGAAAAACACATCTTTGTTTTACTTTGACGACTGCTAACCAATCTGACTTATCCCTTCTTAAGCTGGGATAAGGGACATAATACACCTGAGTCGCTTGCATTGCCAACACAAATGGTTCAAATTGTTTAAATCTTCTCCGCTGGTTGATTTCGGTAAGATTATATCGGCTATGTACTTTTATTCCGACGCTAGGAGTAGGATCAAACCACTCACACTTAAATAGTACACACTGTTTTATCGGCAATGCGGGATATTCAATTTCAAGGATCTCAATAATTTTGCCAAAATAATCCATCAATTCCCCCTGTATGCAAACCCCACTATTTACTGTTGCCATGCTATGCCCATGATTTTCTGTATGAAATTTGTATCCATTCACGAAGTAGATGGGATATGATTTAACAGTTTGCAAAGGCCCCTTTGCAAGATCACACATGAGTCTGTTTTGTATTCTATTTTTAGAAGCCTACATCATAAAACGAAAAATTTAATCAATACATATAACATGTCCTTTTCACATTAATTTCTTAAAGCATTCTATTTATTTCACTTTGCTAGCTTACGTAGTTTGCAAACCAACGTGGAAAGTTTTTATCCACTTCTTTATTGATGTCATCCTGTGATTTTCCTGGCATTAGCTCCCTTAATAAGTCCTCGTATTCACTACAAAAATTGCAGATTATTTTAGCATAACACTATTTCATAACAAAAGGAACTTAGACAATTTCGAATATAACTTAAACTTACTGTAAAAAAGATTGAATTTCTTAGCAATTCAATAAAATATAACCATGGGCAGCCTCCATTTCTTTCTCTGTTAACATTCTTCTTGTTGAGTGTCCATGTGGTCGGCCAGGATATTTGAAAATAGATAAGTTATCATCATCAATCCTCGCACCCCCATCATCATTACGAGGAACTTTCCTTTCTCGAGTTATCACATGCGGCTCAAAATAGTGGGAACAAAATGTACTTGCTTCCTCTACTAAATACGCATTGCATATGGAGCCTTCAACCTGGCCTTATTTTTGACATTTTGCTTCAAGTGATGCAAATTCCTACATTACATCTAGGATAATTATATTTGAGAAGTTGGTATAAATCTATAAAAAGTCTAGTTAAATTTGAACTAAAATTACCTCTCAAATGGATACATCCATCGATATTGAACTGGACCAGCAAGTCTAGCCTCGTGTACTAAATGTACAGGTAGATGCTCCATGCAATAAAAAAAGCTAGGTGGAAAAATAGCCTCTAATTTGCAAAAGATAACTGGAATGTCCCTTTCTAGCCTTTCCATATCAGACAAGTGTATTTCAGATGCTGTTAAACTTTTGAAAAATAAACTTAATTCTGTGATAGCTTCCCAAACATTATTCGGTAAGAGCTCACGAAATGCAATTGGGATTAACCTCTGCATAAACACATGACAATCATGACTTTTCATTCCAAATAATTTGTACTTCCTCATGTCAACACACCTTGCCAGATTCGAAACATATCCATCTGGAAACTTTAGACTTTTCAACCATTCACACAAAACTTGCTTCTGCTTTTTGTCCAGAGTGTAACATGCTTTCGGATATTTCCCCGTATTTGGATCTTGATCTAACTCACTTCTTCTACAAAAAATTTTCAAATCAGCTCTTGATTTTGCATTGTCTTTTGTCCTCCCTTCAATGTTCATAATTGTGTTGAAAAGATTGTCAAAAATATTTTTTTCAATATGCATCACATCTAGATTGTGACGTATCAACAGTGTCTTCCAGTATGGCAAATCCCAAAATATACTCCATTTTTGCCAACCAAAATTTTGACTTTTGCTACTATTAACCTCTTCACTTTCAAGTTCTGTAACTTTCAGAAGCCCTAACTGATCAATCTCCCGTAATATATCTTCACCAGATTTATTAGGAGGAGGAGGTGTTTCAACCACCCTATTCTTAATGAATTTTTGTTTATTGCGCCTGAATGGGTGATCTAGAGGAAGAAATTTTCTATGATTATCAAACCAAGATGTCTTGCCCCCGTTGGGAAGATAAAATGCATCAGAATCATTACCACAATAAGGACAAGCCAATTTCCCAGCCGTGCTCCATCCAGACAACATAGCATATGCAGGAAAATCACTAACAGTCCACATCAAAGCTGCCTTCATCTGAAAATTTTGTTTAAGGGACACATCATATGTTTGAACACCAAATTCCCAAAGATGATTCAATTTAGATATCAATAGTTGCAAGAATACATCAATTTTATGCTTTGGATTTGTAGGCCCTGGCACAATCACTGTTAAGAACATGCATGCCTCATCCATACACATCCACGGAGGTAAATTATATGGAGTAATTATGATTGGCCATGATGAATATTGTTGGCCGAATTGACCAAAAGGTTGGAACCCATCTGTGGATAATCCCAGCCTGACATTTCGACTTTCCGATGCAAACTCAGTATGGATGTCATTGAAATGTTTCCATGCTATCGCATCCGATGGATGGCTCATGCTTCCATCATACTGTTCATGTTCATTATGCCATCTCATGTCAGATGCAGTAACATCAGAGGCATACAGTCTTTGGAGTCTCGGAGTTAGTGGAAAATAATACATCCGCTTCCAAGGAACTAATTTATGCGTTCTAGTTCGTTTTCTCGGTTTGAACCTAGGTTGATCACAGTATTTACACTCTTGTAATCCCACGTCCTCTCCCCAAAATAGCATACATCCCAATCTGCAACAATCTATTCGTTCAACGGGCAAACCAAGACCTCGAATAAGCTTCTTCATTTCATAAAAATTCTCAACCATCTTATGATCAGGGGGCAATGAATCATTGTACCATGTGAGAATTTTATCCAAACTTCATTCGAAAATATGACCTTCAGACTTTATATTCAATATTCGAGCAATGGCAGACAGTTGAGTCATTTTCTCACAATTAGGCCATAATTCTTGGTCGGCTGACTCTAATAGGTCAAAAAATCTTTTTGCATTTGGGTTTGGTTCCTCTTCAATATTCTGCATATTTTCTTGAAAGGAATGACCAGCTGCATCATGAACCATTTGTGCATAAAGATTTTCGTTCACATCCACACTATTTTGTCCAATTCCAGATCCCCCTTCAGACCCATCTATATTTACTGATGAATATACTTGATTACCCCTAGACGTGCTACAAATTATTGGCTCCCTGTGTCGTATCCATTCAAAGTAGTTCGGAACAAACCCTTTTTTCAACAAATGTAGATGGACTTCATCAGTCGGGAGAAAACGGATGTGTTTGCACTTTGTACATGGACATCTAATTTTTTGACCATCCATATATGCAGGCTGCGAACTTGCATATTCAATAAATGATTGAACTCCCTCAGCAAACTCGAGATTAATGAATCCATCTGGCATTAAACGCCTATACATCCAAGATCTATCAACATTACTCATGCTTGCGAAACTATTATTCGAACAAATTATTTTCATAATTAGATTTATGGATTAAATGAACGCAAATTGTCTATCAACGTAAACATGTATACAAATACATGTATATTAGAAATGAAATATTTGGCTATTTTAATCATCTAATATACAGTGACAACTAATTATCACATATAAAAATAGTGTACTTGGCAATAACGCAAAAAATATTAAATTAAAAAGACATCTCAAACAAATTAGCTTCAGAATGCAAAAAAGGAATTGGTCCAATATAAGGAGAAATTTAACTACAAAATAATAAACTCAAAACTCAACACAGCACCCTCCTCCTCTTTGTTGCTACTGCAGTGAATTGAATTTACCAAAAGAAGTCAGATTTTTCAGTATGATATACTTTAGATAAAATCAAGCTAAAGCATGGCATAAAATTATGTTGTATCATGGTACGTGGCACTCAACCATGATAACCGAGTTATCCTTTGGAAACCAGTAGCCCTCAGTTCGAATCGTTTCAGCCTATATACCTTGATGCAACAGAGGCACAAACAAAATGCAAGCTACAGTGATAAAAGCAACAAAAATGAATATGGAAGTTATCAATGTGTATATAGTAATCAAGAATTGTGCTAAAATATCCTTATCGAATAAGATACGAAAATAAGAGGCAAAAAACAAAAAAAAGTCAAGTTATCAATGTGTACAAGCTAAGTTACATCAGAGCAGGCAGATATAAGATACAATAGTAGAATTAAATAGATAAAGATACATGACCTTGGCGAGTGAAATCCAATGGCAAAAGCCAGCTTCCACCAAAGCCCCTCCACATAGAGATAGAATCAAAAATAGCTTCCACGAAAATTATAACTAGAAATATTTAGCTATTCACGCATGCAATAGGCATCTTACATCATAATCTATCTCATAATTGCTTTTGCACTGGTTTCTAATACCAATTATATCATTTATTAATATAAGATATAACCAAGCGAGAGGTAATCACAACATAGCATTAATAAATAAATGGTGCCTACTCATAATTAATGATGAGTTTATATATACAGAAAATATTAATAATATACATGGATTTCAAGGCATACTCCTAACATAAATACCTAAGATGACGAATTAGTTTGATTAGCTATAAATTTGAGATCAGCATCGAGTTGAAGAAAATAAATTTAGACTTAAATTAGGTCTAAAAGTTGTTTCATGGGTGAGTATTGTACAAATTATTAGATATATATATATATATATATATATATATATAAATATAAACTCAGTTCTTTTATACCCAATTGACATGAAAAAAAAATAATTTCTGAAAATATATTTTTTCTCCTGCCATTATTCACTCTCCCTGCAGAAGACCATTATTGCATTCTTTATCTTATGTTCACATATCAAATTATTCAGTTTGTATCAGCTAAAAATTTTAAAACCAAGGAATCAAGAATTTGTTGCTATTAATTATATGGGCTAGTGTACTTATGACTATAATACTTTGAAGTCATTTCAATACCCAAATGTAAAAGTGGCTTATTTATATCTGAAAAATCAACTTGTACAAAATCCCTTTTGACAAGACAAAAAGATTATAAAAGACAAATTGGAACTAAAACAGTCGAACAGAACTTACATTTGCTCTAGCTTGATACAATTCCCTAGTTCAGCTGGAAGAGGACCAGAGAAGTTGTTAGATCCAAATGCGCTGCAACATTAAAAAGTATAACCACAAATGAATTCAATTGAGATATAAGTAAGCCACTGTATAAGAAGATTGATGCCCTTATACTACTGATATATATTTGAAGAATGACTAAATTGCAATTGTGCAGAACCAGAAGCCAGCATTATCATCACTAAACACTTAAAAAAATGTGTAGAAAACAATGCAGTAGATTTCTGTCATCATCTATTAAATTAACAGACTCATCAGGCTTACATTAATCTTAAATCAGTGAGCAATAAAATAAAAAAAAATAATTGTTGTTAAATTCCAAAAACAGCAGGGAAGATTACATCCAAAATCAAAATCATTGAATTAAACTCAAAAGACATATAAATTAAGAAAAGCATAAAAACATATATATCAAGAATTTAATCTGTTGAATTAATTGAATCCATCCTAGGTTTGAGGGGTCAGTTAATTGAATCTTTATGACTTTATTACTTCTCTTTGAATTATTATTTCTTTTTTTGTAAACTACACCACTTAATATAAAAAATTTGATAAATAGAAAAGAATTCTCTTCCTATTTCATTTTCGTCTTGCAAGATTTATTAAAAATGATACTGCCCTATAATTAACATTAATTGTCTCCTATCCTATTAATTTAATTAAAGAATGAAGTGTGTTTGTGCTAAAAAGGGTACAAGAATCAAAGCAAGTTTTCTTATATATAATTCCAGGCATGGATATTGCAAACCAGTGAAGAACATTAACTTATTTATTAAGCCTAATAGCAGAACTAATAAAAATAGTGGTAGAATTTTTACCTAAAACTCTCACCTGTGCTGTTCCTAGGGCTTCCTGGCATTAGACTGGATTTATTCTTTAGAAGCACCCGAAATCTCAAGATTTCCTCAAACACATGGCTGTAGAAATCAGCTGAAAATGGCATAAAACAAACAAAATGAGATTGGGGTCAAGAAATTATATGTAATAACACATAGATCTGAAATTACCTCAAACAAATACCTAATTGATGACAAAAAACTGAGTGAGGGCCTCGGGAGAGGGAGAGGGAGAGGGAGAGTGAGAGCGAGATCGATATACAGAGAGCGAAAGCGAGATTGACACAGATCGAGAACAAGACAGGGAGGGTGAGATTGGGGTAAAGACGAGGGAGATCGGGGTAAAGACGAGGGAGATCGAATCAAGCTAGGGAGACAGAGATCGAATCAACCTAGGGAGACAGAGATCGAGACAGAAAACCAGTGCACAAGCTAGGGAGATAGAGATCGAGATGGAGAAAGAAGAAAATGGTCTTTCGGATAACCCAACCCGACTGAAAAATAACCCAACTCCCAAGACCCCTAACGACGGCGGATCGAAACGGAAGGTGATGGCTGTGAGGATGAGCTGCGGCTGTGGTGGAAGACGATGTCGGTGAGAGGTCAAAGATATTAGCAAATGAGGCAAAACGTGAATTGATTTCGGATGTTATGAAAAATATAGCAAGGGAATATACATTCCGTTGCTACATAGCAACGAAATTCAAATTCCCTTGCTAAATAGCAACGGTATAGTGTATCCCTTGCTATTTTCAGTCCCAATTAAAATAAAATTCAAATGAATATCATAATAAATATTTAGAAAACTAGCAACGGAATATTTTTCCGTTGCTAAATAGCAACGGAAATCATATTCCGTTGCTAGTTTAGGATCTATTTTTTCCCTCTTCCACATTTATAGCAACGGAATTTAATTCCGTTGCTAATTAGCAACGAAACATAATTCCGTTGCTATTGGAGGTCCAAATTAAACTGAAAATAATAAAAAAATTTAGTAAAATAGCAACGGAAACTTGATTCTGTTGCTATTTAGCAACGGAATATCTTTCCCTTGCTATTTTATGACCCAATTTTTTTATCCCACATATTTAGCAACGGAATTTACATTCCGTTGCTAAGTTAGCAACGGAATACATTTCCGTTGCTAAGTTAGCAACGGAATACTACTTCCTTTGCTAAATTAGCAATGGAAAATTAATTCCGTTGCTATTTTCTGTTCCCGCATTTTCTTCGCGCCATTTTTTGCAACGGATTTCAATTCCGTTGCTAATAGCCGTTGCTAAATTTACGCGCCAAACTTTCCCTTGTCTTTTAGCGACCGAAAATATCGAAAATAATTTCCGTTGCTACAACTAAGAAACATGACAGAAAATAGCAAGGGAAAAAAATTTTCGTTGCTAAACAGCAACGGAAATGAAATTCCGTTGCTATTTTACAAAATTCTTGTAGTGAAGGATGTCGTTGTTCTGTGAATAGATAATAAGAATAAAAGTTTTCTAAAAGATATAGACGCATAGATAATGAGTGTTGGTATGATAGATCATGACTTATATGCTTTTAAACCTTATCTGTATGTATGACCTGTAATGTCAGTACCGATTGTGCCAGTACAGAATCTGTTAAGGATCTCTCCTAACATAATATGAGGTTTGAATAAGTGTACAGTCTCGAAAGAAGTATAGAGCATAAGTGTGGATGGTTCTGAACCAAGAATAATAGGAATGTAATGGAGAACTTCTCAAACAGTGTATGGAATGTGACAAGATTCTGACCTGATTTGATTGCAATGAATTTGTGTTTAACTTGATTGAGTTCTTTTCTCAAAAGATTATAAAACACCAATGACTAGTCCTCAAATAGGAATGTGATAGTAAAGGCAGTATATAGATATGAATCTGATATGTTTGGAGAGTGATAGAGTTTATGCTTGGTTTGATAGACTTATTTTGTCATGGATTTGAATCTAATTATGGGAATGAATTGTATTATGAATTCTTGAAAAAGCCATTAATTATTAAGCTAAGTGAGGTATATCGGATACTTTAGGAATGACAATCTTTTTGCTAGGTGATTATCAAGATAAATGTAACACCCCCTACGTCCCTGTTGAAAGGACGCGGGTGCGCTACTGACGCTCACTCACACACATGCACACATACGCTAAGCGAAAACATACGTTCATGCAAAAACACGAGAAAATTAAAAACTTATCTTGAGAAGTAAAACTGGACATGCATTAACTCACACACACGCAGGCACTAAGCTGAAACATATACACATGCATACATACGATCATTCAGCGGAATCATAAAGCGGAGAAATAACTGAAACTTAATTACAATCAGATCCTTACATAATCAAAGGTTACAAATTACAGAAATCAAAATACAGAAGTTGAACAGAATAACATAACACTTCTAACTCCTATGTGGCCGACCCTGCAGACGCACGACTCGAACCGAACAAAACCTGCCACCTACACGGGAAAAGAGTTCGTGCTAAGCGATAAACGCTTAGTGGGGAGAACACACAAGCAAGATGGACGGCCATTCACAATGGTCGCCAGAACAAGTTACATACACAATTGGCATATGCAAATAATCACAACAGATGGATAAACAAGCCTGCATAGGAAAGCCCTGCATTCAGAAGTTCATATGCACATACTTGTACATATTACCTGAGTGCTCCTCTCAATATCATATTCTTCCGAATACTACACTCTTATATCATATTAAGAAAAGCCCCTAGCAGACAAGGGATTACAGTAGATACAAATTTTCATGTAAAACTACATATAAACTCTCATGCATATAGTTACAAGGGCATCAAGTGTCAGTACCCTACCGTGCACAGTCACGAGAGATAATACACATACGACTATCATGCCAAGTACTCATGCATTTAACGGAAAACCCATTCACATGCAATACAATTATCAGGCAATACGCACCAAACTATCATGCTGAGAACGCTAGTTAACTAAACATACTTTTATCATGCCTTGAAATGTAAATACATGACCACACGCTGAAATCACTACAATAGGAAAACTAGAGAGAGGAGGCACGTAACATAACACAATATATATAACAATCCAAGGTCAAGAGCACATTCATTACGTATCTTGATTCACATAATTCACTATAACCGTCAAAAGTACAAAATCAAGTTTGTGCACATGCTTACTAATCATAGCATTCAAAACCTATTAATTCATATTCTTATAGACATAACTAATCGAATTCATGGCATTCAAAAGATTATGGTCACAGTCACGCACATCTTAATTCCCGTACCTATATTCATAACCGTTGGCATACAATACATTCACAATATGTTGTGCATATACCCATATATGCAGATAAATATATCCAATACACATGTTTAGGTCACACTTAACCCATTCAGAGATTCATAATCACATTCGGATACATAACCGATTCACATGTCAAGAATCATGCTTAATCGAATATCACATTCTCTTGTTCATATTAGGCAAAACAGACAGAATACCTGCTGACTCAAAATAGTGGATAACGAGTATACAGACAGTACTTTATGGGTACGAGCCGATACAGATAGTACTTTACGGGTACGAGCCGATACAGACAGTACTTTACGGGTACGAGCCGATACAGACAGTACTTTACGGGTACGAGCCGATACAGACAGTACTGTACGGGTACGAGCCAATAAATCAAGATACTTTTAACTTTTACATAACATTTTCAAAAGGGATCTTAAATAAGATCCGAACACATAAGGGTTCGCGAGGAACCAAACGGGGACCTGATCAGGGTCCAAACGGAAACAGAAGCTGCAGCAGAAAGACTCTATTAGGCATGCCTAACTATCCACTGAATTGACTCTAGCAGGTTATGCATAATCCATTCAATTCATTTCATATTATTCCAAAACACACACACATATATATATATGTCAGGTATATATACATACGTATAAGCATATTCATATCATGGATTCACATACATACAATTCATAACATTGCCCATGCATAATACATCCACTTGTGTTAACATACTTCATAAAATAGTCCAAGTATAAACCTAAAGGTATCACAAATTTCGGAATTCACACATTGGCATCCCAAAAGAAAACTCAATTTGGAAAATAGGGAGTGTCACGATCACGACGGATGTCGTGCTCGCGACAGAGGCTACTTGCCCATGTCGCGATCACAGCAACCATCGCGATCTCGCGAGGGAACTAGGGCATCTCGCTGTCGCGCTCGCGACAGTGAACTGCCAATCCAAACAATTCGGCAACCGATCTCTCTGTCGCGCTCGCTGTAGACACCGGGTCCTGAGTAAGCCTAGATCGAAGTTACCCAATGATGATAATTGCCTTCACAGGCTTAAAAGGTTAAAAGTGATGATTTTCTCGTCAAATTTGCATTTTAGAGTGAAAAATTAGAAAATAATAAAAAATATTTAAAAAATTAATTTTGAAAAATGGGGGCTTAAAATTATGATGTTTTTAGTCAATTTAAAATTTAAAAAATAAAAAAAAATAAAAAAAATTTTTCGGACCGCGAGTGTCGGGCGCGGCAGCTCGCAGGCGCCAGGCGCCCAGCTCGCAGGCGCCAGGCGCCCAGCACGCAGACGCCCAGGCGCCCAGCGCGCTGGGCGCGATTTGGCGACGCGCAGCGTCGCCAATGCCGCGCGTCGCTAAAGAGCGACGCGCTGCGCGCCGCACCGCGCGCCTCTGCGCGCGATTCCCGCCCGAGCTCCGCGCGGAAGCCCGCCTGGTCGCCGCGTGAGTCCCCGTCGCTCTATAGCGACGGGCGGCGTCCCTCTAGCGACGGCTCCCTGGCCGTCGGTATAGGGTCTGTTACCCTATTTTCCATTTTTTCAGCCTTTTTCCGATTTTTTCACCCAAAAATCCATTTTTTATCCCATTTTTTTTGGGTTTTTGACTTCAAATTAAATTCTAAAATATTTTTTTGGGTAATTAAATAATAAAACTTGATTTTATCATTAAAAATAAAATAATTTTGGGTTAAAATAGGTTTTTTCCTTAATTAAATTAGGGCAACCTATTTTATCATATAAATATTTTATGATGAAATCAAAGGAGCCTCCTACACATTTTTTAGACCTAAAATTTCCAGATTTCTTCTTCTTCTTCCACCAAAAATTCCAGATTTATTCCCTAACAAAAAATCAAAAACAAAAATCAAATGTTTCATTATTTTTTCAACATAATTTCTTCTAAACATATTTTTTAGAGGAAGTTTTGTTGTTTGATTCAATTTTTGAGACAAATAGAATAATTATTTGTTCTCAAAATTGTTTTTAATCTTTTATTTTGTGTTCAATAAAACTTTTTCATTGATTTTGTTTTGAATCTCTTTTTGATAAAAATTGATTTTGAGACAAATAAAATAATTGTTTGTCATCAAAATCTAATTTTTATTTGATTTTCTAAAATAAAACTTCAATCATTTTTTGTTATGAACAAAGTGATTGATTGTCCTTGAAATCATTTTTCTTTATTTTAATCAATAAAAACTTTTTTTGATCAAAATAATTTCTTTAGGCAAAGGTATCAATTCTTTGTTCTTAAAGAATTTTTGATCATTTTTTCATGTTTCTTGGAATAAAATTCCAACAGTTTCATCATATTTCACTCTAATATTGTGGATCATCAAACAAAGAAATCAATCATCTTTTACCTTCATCAAATCCAATATTCTGAGGGTAAATATTCTTGGCTCCATTTCTATTTTCTTTTCTTTTATTTATATTTAATTTATTCATGTATATTATTTTTATTGATTTGTTTATTGTTTTCATTTTATATTTGTTCCATTTAATTGTTTATATATGATTTTATTTTTGTTCATGTGAATATTGTTTTCTTTTAATTCTTAACATGTAATTAATAAATTCATTTTAATTGATCTTTTTGCCATGTAAATGGTTTATATCATTTGTGAACATATTTAATTAATCATATTGGTCATTATTATTTTCATCATTCTTTTGTTTACTAATTTTTATTATTCTTTTTATCATTGTTACATGATTTGTTTATTTATTCATTTATTATTTTTCACTTATCATCATCATTGTTATCATGTGTATATTTTCATGTACTAATTAATTAACATGTTTGATTTTTTTTTCATCACATCATTTAATCATTTATCACATATAATGCATGTTTCTCATTTTATTTTGGTTTGTTAATATTTTTGATTCCATTATCATTCTTTTCATATCATCCTATTTTATTTTAATTTGTTATTCATTATTTTGTATGTTTAATTGATTTAATTACTAACATTATTTTATTTGTATTTGTTTTTATGTCTAAACTCATTTTTTTCGCTTGGGCGTTTTTGCAAGCACATCGGGAGGTCCAAAAAGGCTCGTTTGGTTTGTAATATTTTATTTAATTTTGCCATATAATTTTCTTGTAAAATTCTTTATTTAGGCACGGTAAAAAGAAAATCACAAAAACGTTTCTATTAATTAACTTGACATTCTTTTTCTAAATAAAAGGGGACCAATGTCCTAGTTTTTCATACCCAAATAAATCATCACATCAAAACTTTTTTATAATAAATATGCATGCGAGGACCAATGTTCTCATTATTAATGAATAACCCGTTTTATGCATGTATTTCACTTTTATAAATGGGAGTTGTATTCCGCTCCTAGTGTTATTGTAATTTATTTTTAAATGCTTTATTTTTGATTTTGCTTACATTTACCGCTTTTGATATGAATGATTGTGCCTTTAATTTAAATTGCACTGTGTGGAAAGTTGATGAAACAATGAATTCAAAACTTAATTATGATATTAATCAAGGTATAAATAAATGAGAAGTTTCGAACCAGCTCTGGTCTTTGGGCTCAAGAGGTTAGAGGTTATCCTCCAAGATACTTCTTGTGTCACGAGGCTTTAGCGTTAATCCTAGGCTCCTTAGGGCGAGAGGTTTACCTTCCAAGACCCCTTTGGCTGGCCCAAAATGGATACTAAGCGCAGTCTTAGGCTCTCCGAGGCGAGAGAAACTTTCCCAATGTTCTATTGGGTGGCGACTCCATGAAACCTCCTTGTTGCCCAACATAGACGCACTTGCGATTCATCGCAAGCTATCGACGGACCCGCAAACGCCCCGATCGCCCACGTGCGGGCGGTCCGAAAGGGCGGCGCTCGGGATCCGGTGCGCTTCACAGTGGCGACTCTGCTGGGGACATACTCGAGACTTCGATTCGAAAGTACCTTGATTAAAAATCATAATTGAGTTTTAATTTAAAAATTTCATCTTCTTTCAAAACTGCATTGCATCTCATTAGAGCCTTAGATCTATGCTAGTTTGGTCCCTCTTTTAGCCCCAGTGCGTTCCTGAAGCACGACCTCATTTTCACTCAATTTGGGGAAGTGTTAAGGATAATCACCAGCCCAAGCCTCGTACCTCAATGGTATATCAAATGGTGACCCGATCGGTCGTTATGCTCGTGATGAGATAGACCCGTCGTGTAGGGACCATGCTTGGGTAGCCCTAAAGTAACACCGCCCTTTGACCAAAGCTCATGTAATGGCAATAGATACTTCCCTTAGGTGATATGAACCGTAATACCTTGCTTGCTATATGGATCATTTTATATTGGACAAACCCAAATAATTTGATTGGTCACCTAATCAAAGGCTTTCATGCCCCGATAGGCCCATGTCAACTTGTTCGGGCTGCCTAAATACATAATGATCATAACCCATGTGCTTGAACATTAGATAAGAGATGTTATGATGACGGTTTTACACCGAGCACCATACGCATCCATTGGGTTCCCCGCTAACCCATGGATTAAGCCCACCTAGGAAAGAGACCGCATTACCTCGTGTGTGGGAGTAATAAGGTTGGAAGGATTTACTTGCTTGCATGTGATTGTAAATGCTGCATAGTTCACTATCATGCATTGTATATGTAATTCATGCATCATTCTAACAATCTAATTTTTTTAGCCATTATAGATTCATCTAAGTGGACTAAAGGTTCAGACAGTCGGCTAGTAAGGACAAATTTGCTCTCCGAGTTGCTAGAATTTGTGTCTGACGGGGATTCTGAGCTACTCTCATCCCGTGAGTCCTCTCTAAAATTATCAATGGCAGAATTACCATGGGAGACTGGTGCTTTGACAATACAGGACCTAAATAAGAGGCTCGATGATTTTGAGAGGAAGATGTTAACCATGATGGAAAATATCGCCTCTCAAGTAGCATCAAATTTCAAGCAACTGCCTACAGCCCCTTCTGTTAAACTATTTGAATCGCCTGTCAAGGAAGAGACTCCTATAGCATTCACTATAGCACAACAGCCATATTTTGAGCTCAGAGCAACGACACTTATTGAGCACAAGAAGACCCTTGATGTGAAGGGTGATATCATGGGAGAGGAAGAGGATGAACCAATAATTCCATGGACTATCATGAATGAAGTACCCGAGGGAGAGGATGGTACAGTAAAGGAGATAGAACAAGGGGTTAAAAACCGTAAAACTCAGACCATGGCTATTATGGAGAATTTAATTGTGGTGTCACCTACTGGACAACAGTTTGCTGCTCTTACCAAATTGCAAGAAGAGTATGATTCGCCTAAGGGAGTGCACCTACCACCAAATGGACCTGAAGGAGAGTCACCCGCTGCTATGTCACCCGAGCGAAAAGGCAAAGGGCATGTTTCAGAGAATGGCCTTCTAGCAGTGACATGGGGCCTAAAGAGAAGGATGGATGTCCTCGAAGAATAAATTTCAAAGTCTAAACTTGCAATTACCCTGGCCGCCCGGGAGGAAGTCTCTATGGACCTAAAGAATGGGAGTCAACCGGATAGGTGTGACATCTGTGCCGGCACTCAAGGGATAAAGGAAGCATCAACGGTTAGAACAACTCAGAAAGGTCATCTCAGCATGGACGAATCTTTTCCTCAAGTAGGGGATGGGGACCTGTGCTCATGGTTAGCTAACCCAGCCAGAAATCGAGGGCATAGGAAATGTCGTCGGCACGCTAGATATCTGAGGAGTGATAGCCAAACCCCAAAGTTTCATGTACAGGACCTTGTTATTGGCAAGCAACCGGTCGCCCTTGAAGGAGGGGGCAACGTCATTGAGGGTAATAATCAGGAAAGCTCAAGTCTCGACGATAACAGCGTGGGGGGTGTTGGGACTACTAAGGTTCCGAACATAGGAACTACTCAAGGCTCTTATACCATTTGTGAAAAGCCTTTATCTTAGCTCCTTTTCTATTTCATTGATAAAGGGAAACTACAACCGAAACCTGCAAGACCTGCCAAGAGCCAAGGATTCCCTGGTCACCGATCGAATTTGTATTGTGCCTACCATCAGCATACTGGGCATAAGACTGATAGATGCCGAATTCTAAAAAAGCTTATTCAAGGTCTCATTGATGAGGAAAGGATGGGGCAAGAGAATGGTTCCCGGGGGTGATAGACTGTCGGCTACAGCATCCATGTTGGCGAGAAAGAAAAGATGTTAGCTATTTAGATGCTCTATTTATTTTTGAACTATCTAATGATGATGTTTTAACTCTACTTTTATGAAATAAAAGGAATGCTTTTGTGTTTTTGTTTATTTGTGTGATGTTTCTTGTGATTTCACTGTGCATAATCATGATTGACATTTATTCAATTAATGCTATTTCGTTTAATCCCAGAACTTGGGAGAACCCAAAGAAAATCTTGATAGCATATGTAATGACTCTTGAAGAGAGATTGAAACTTGAGAGAATTAAAAAAAATGAAATAAAAAAGTCTTTGCCTGGACCAGTGAAGACATGGTAGAAGATGATTATGAAGCCACTAAGCACGCTATGCCAAAATCATGGACAGGTGCCACAGAAGCTCAGAAGACTCAAGCCCAAGTGGGTAGAAATGGTTGAAAGGAGAGATCCGCAAGTAGAAACAAGACCTAATTTCTTTTTGAAACACAACGCCAAACTAGGTTGGCCAATGGCATCCCGATGGTTAAAAAGAAAAGTGCGTGTATGTGTAAACTTCAGGATTTGAGCAAAGCTTGCTAAAAGAAGGAAAAATTTGCGGCCAAGCTTTATCCAAATCTCGCGGGTATACACATACCTGCACCTTGTCACTCTATTTGGCTACTGAAAGGAACCAGAAGACTGATTCACAAGTTATCCACCCAGTTAATTCATGTAAAGGATGTGCAGTACGAGAGGAAAGCTAATGACATGCAGTTGAGATGCTAGATAGGAAAAGGCCAAGAAGATTATGAAGGAGACCCATGCAGGGGCTTGCAATCAAAAATCTTTACACGTATCACACTTTATTCATCGAGGCATGAGGTAAAAGCAATACATGTCGAAGCACTTAAATCTTAAAGGGCAATCATGGGAACGATGCTACAGCGGTTAAACACATCAGACGATATTGGGACAGTCATAGAAACAGTTTTGCAGCAGCTAAGCACATCAGACCAACATAGGTTATAGGATTACTATTTCAAATAATTTACTTAATCATTCGGGAAGAAAGTCAGAAAGCACCTACTGAAAATAGTGAGATTTGGTATTCAGGAAAATAAGACCAAGTATTCCAGATGAACGAAGTAAGTTTAGGCCAGCAAAAGAAGACTTGTTTGTTCTTGAAAAGTCATTATCCCAGGAAGCAGCGTTTCGACAAACAGTAAAGGAAGCAAGTTCGATGAAGCAGTCAGCCTCAACAAACCCGAGAAGGTCCATGGTAAAGACTAAAAATCAAAAGAAGAGAATAAATGCCCCGCGGGTCGAAAACCGAAAAAAGGCGGCCTTGCTAAAATTGGGCGCCTCGTCAGGGTGAAAACCGAAAAAAGGCACTCTGGTCAAAAATTAGAGGCTCGAGAGAAAATATCCAATCAGGAAAACCCGAGAGGGCTGATTGGAAACAGGAGTCTGATGCTTTCAAGATCCATTTTGAGATTAAACGTAATTTTGCATTTTGAATCTATGTTAAATGGTGATCATGTACGGAAAAATCATACCAAAATGCACACAATTTTTGCAAATGCATAAAGCAGAAGTAGTTTTAACTCATCATTTCCTAGTTCTTTTATAAAAAGAAAGATGTCATTCATTATTGAGTGTATAAAATCTAACTGGCTATAATTTGCTTCTACTCTCGCCGACGAGATACCCAAGCCGTTGAGTTTTATTATCTACCGCGAGGTTATGCATCCTTTTTTTTCGCAGGCACTTATGGAAGCAAGGATGTAGTCTCTGACCCACAATATGACAATTTTGGGAAGGCAATTGTGTCCAGGGGCTGTGGTACTCAGGAGTGAAAGCCGAAGACAAGATACTGAGGAAACCTTGACAATAGTTCTAATTTTTCAAGTATAATAAAAAAAAAAATCAAAAAAGAAAAAAAAAGCCGTTAGAGTGAAAACCGTAACTGGCGCTCTAAGCAAAAATTAGGCAAAAGGATAGGGTGAAAACCTGAAAACAGGCAGTCTGTCCTTCAAAAAAAGAAGAAAGAGAAAAGCCGCTGGATTGGATTGGGTCCATTCCAGGCAAAAAAAAAAAATAAGGCACAGGGTTATGTGAAAATCCACAAAGGACGCATCTCCCACTAAGAAAAGCTAGTGTGAAAATCCACAAGGGACGCACTACCTTCAAATAATGACTACAGGTACCGGATGAGAATCTCGCAATCCCAAAGGGCATGAAATTCAAAAGCAGCTCAAAAGGCATCAATTATATCGCAAATCGCAGCTAGCCCGGCTGTCATCTTCAAGTTCACATAGATGAATTTTCATCCTGCATTCCTGCATTACTCATGCATTTCACTTGCATGCTCACCATTTTTGCATAGTTTAGTTTCCTTATTTTGCAGAAAGAAAGGCTTGAGGCGGACACTGACAAAAGCCGAGTGATGACATCGGTCAAATCATCAATCAAAACCTCAACTCATTCGTCAATCCAGACATCGATCAAAACATATATCCAAGCGTCAACTCAATCATCAATCCACATACCAGCTTAATCATCAATCCAAGCACCATCCAAAGACTTCTCAGGGAGCAGCAAGTCAAAGACTTCTCAGGGAGCAGCAAATCAAAGACTTCTCAGGGAGCAGCAAACCGAAGACTTCTCAGGGAGCAGAAAATCAAAGACTTCTCAGGGAGCAGCAAACTGAAGACTTCTCAGGGAGCAGAAAATCAAAGACTTCTCAGGGAGCAGCAAACCGAAGACTACTCAGGGAGCAGAAAATCGAAGACTTCTCAGGGAGCAGCAAACCGAAGACTTCTCAGGGAGCAGCAAACTGAAGACCTTTCAGGGGGCAATGAACTGAAGACCTCTCAGGGGGCAAACGATAAATAAACCGAAGACTTCTCAGGGAGCAGCTAACTGAAGACCTCTCAGGGGGCAAATGATCGATGAAACGAAGACTTCTCAGGGGGCAATCAACCGAAGGGCTCACAGATAGCACCATTTCAACCCACAAGAGGTTGGCAAGGAGCACAATTCCAAAATTCACAGCGGTTAGCACGATGGCGGCACAACCCACAAGAGGTTGGCACGACCACAGTACTACCAATTCACAGCGGTTAGCACGATGGCGGCACAACCCACAAGAGGTTGGCACCACCACGGCACTACCAATTCACAGCGGTTAGCACGATGGCGACACAACCCACAAGAGCTTAGCACGACCACGGCACTACCAATTCACATAGGTTAGCACGATGGCGGCACTACCCACAAGAGGTTAGCACGACCAAAGCATTACCTATTACAACCAAAAGACAGCAACAGCTGTCATTACAATTCCATCAAGCGGAAAGACGGCTGACTCAGGTACTTGTCTCTTTCCTTTTCTTCTTTCAGTTTAGGATCACCTAGACACTAGTGTACTAGATTCCCATAAACCGGGGGTAACTGTAGACACCGGGTCCTGAGTAAGCCTAAATCGAAGTTACCCAATGATGATAATTGCCTTCACAGGCTTAAAAGGTTAAAAGTGATGATTTTCTCGTCAAATTTGCATTTTAGAGTGAAAAATTAGAAAATAATAAAAAATATTTAAAAAACTAATTTTGAAAAATGGGGGCTTAAAATTATGATGTTTTTAGTCAATTTAAAATTTAAAAAATAAAAAAATAAAAAAAAAAAAAAATTTTCGGACCGCGAGTGTCTAGGTCGCAGGCGCCCAGCACGCAGACGCCCAGCACGCAGACGCCCAGGCGCCCAGCGCGCTGGGCGCGATTTGGCGACGCGCAGCGTCGCCAATGCCGCACGTCGCTAAAGAGCGACGCGCTGCGCGCCGCACCGCGCGCCTCTGCGCGCGATTCCCGCCCGAGCTCCGCGCGGATTTCGCGCGGAAGCCCGCCTGGTCGCCGCGTGAGTCCCCGTCGCTCTATAGCGACGGGCGGCGTCCCTCTAGCGACGGCTCCCTAGCCGTCGGTATAGGGTCTGTTACCCTATTTTCCATTTTTTCAGCCTTTTTCCGATTTTTTCACCCAAAAATCCATTTTTTATCCCATTTTTTTTGGGTTTTTGACTTCAAATTAAATTCTAAAATATTTTTTTGGGTAATTAAATAATAAAACTTGATTTTATCATTAAAAATAAAATAATTTTGGGTTAAAATAGGTTTTTTCCTTAATTAAATTAGGGCAACCTATTTTATCCTATAAATATTTTATGATGAAATCAAAGGAGCCTCCTACACATTTTTTAGACCTAAAATTTCCAGATTTCTTTTTCTTCTTCCACCAAAAATTCCAGATTTATTCCCCAACCAAAAATCAAAAACAAAAATCAAATGTTTCATTCTTTTTTCAACATAATTTCTTCTAAACATATTTTTTAGAGGAAGTTTTGTTGTTTGATTCAATTTTTGAGACAAATAGAATAATTATTTGTTCTCAAAATTATTTTTAATCTTTTATTTTGTGTTCAATAAAACTTTTTCATTGATTTTGTTTTGAATCTCTTTTTGATAAAAATTGATTTTGAGACAAATAAAATAATTGTTTGTCATCAAAATCTAATTTTTATTTGATTTTCTAAAATAAAACTTCAATCATTTTTTGTTATGAACAAAGTGATTGATTGTCCTTGAAATCATTTTTCTTTATTTTAATCAATAAAAACTTTTTTTGATCAAAATCATTTCTTTAGGCAAAGGTATCAATTCTTTGTTCTTAAAGAATTTTTTATCATTTTTTCATGTTTCTTGGAATAAAATTCCAACATTTTCATCATATTTCACTCTAATATTGTGGATCATCAAACAAAGAAATCAATCATCTTTTACCATCATCAAATCCAATATTCTGAGGGTAAATATTCTTGGCTCCATTTCTATTTTCTTTTCTTTTATTTATATTTAATTTATTCATGTATATTATTTTTATTGATTTGTTTATTGTTTTCATCTATTCATTTGTTGTATTCATTTTATATTTGTTCCATTTAATTGTTTATATATGATTTTATTTTTGTTCATGTGAATATTGTTTTCTTTTAATTCTTAACATGTAATTAATAAATTCATTTTAATTGATCTTTTTGCCATGTAAATGGTTTATATCGTTTGTGAACATATTTAATTAATCATATTGGTCATTATTATTTTCATCATTCTTTTGTTTACTAATTTTTATTATTCTTTTTATCATTGTTACATGATTTGTTTATTTATTCATTTATTATTTTTCACTTATCATCATCATTGTTATCATGTGTATATTTTCATGTACTAATTAATTAACATGTTTGATTTTATTTTCATCACATCATTTAATCATTTATCACATATAATGCATGTTTCTCATTTTATTTTGGTTTGTTAATATTTTTGATTCCATTATCATTCTTTTCATATCATCTTATTTTATTTTAATTTGTTATTCATTATTTTGTATGTTTAATTGATTTAATTACTAACATTATTTTATTTGTATTTGTTTTTATGTCTAAACTCATTTTTTTCGCTTGGGCGTTTTTGCGAGCACATCGGGAGGTCCAAAAAGGCTCGTTTGGTTTGTAATATTTTATTTAATTTTGCCATATAATTTTCTTGTAAAATTCTTTATTTAGGCACGCTAAAAAGAAAATCACAAAAACGTTTCTATTAATTAACTTGACATTCTTTTTCTAAATAAAAGGGGACCAATGTCCTAGTTTTTCATACCCAAATAAATCATCACATCAAAACTTTTTTATAATAAATATGCATGCGAGGACCAATGTTCTCATTATTAATGAATAACCCGTTTTATGCATGTATTTCACTTTTATAAATGGGAGTTGTATTCCGCTCCTAGTGTTATTGTAATTTATTTTTAAATGCTTTATTTTGGATTTTGCTTACATTTACCGCTTTTGATATGAATGATTGCGCCTTTAATTTAAATTGTATTGTGTGGAAAGTTGATGAAACAATGAATTCAAAACTTAATTATGATATTAATCAAGGTATAAATAAATGAGAAGTTCCGAACCAGCTCTGGTCTTTGGGCTCAAGAGGTTAGAGGTTATCCTCCAAGATACTTCTTGTGTCACGAGGCTTTAGCGTTAATCCTAGGCTCCTTAGGGCGAGAGGTTTACCTTCCAAGACCCCTTTGGCTGGCCCAAAATGGATACTAAGCGCAGTCTTAGGCTCTCCGAGGCGAGAGAAACTTTCCCAATGTTCTATTGGGTGGCGACTCCATGAAACCTCCTTGTTGCCCAACATAGACGCACTTGCGATTCATCGCAAGCTGTCAACGGACCCGCAAACGCCCCGATCGCCCACGTGCGGGCGGTCCGAAAGGGCGGCGCTCAGGATCCAGCGCGCGTCACACTCGCGATATGTGTCGCGCTCACGACAGAGGCTCTGCTGCACAGCTCGGCAGAGTGCTCGGACGCGTGCGAGGGCTGATTTCACCGGGCTCTGTCGCGACCTCGCGACGATGTCTCGCTCGCAACAGAGTCGGGAAATTTAACCCTTACACAAGAAATCTACAGAAAATTCCCTCTTCACAATCCCCAAACTCAACCAACGTCGAAATATCAACTTACCTCATCTCCAGCAAGCCACACATCATTGAAAACATAGACACAACATTCATATCAAAAATTCCGATAAAACATGCCACAACAATATCCATTTACACAATCTATAATATCAACAGTATTCGCCATTCATCACAAAAGCACCCATGTTATGCATTCACATATACGGTACAACATGCCTCGGTTACTCATGAGACCGACACATATCCACACTCATCGATAAACCAACCTTCACGGAGTTATATCTATTATTATTCACTTGGTAAATCACCAATTCTTAATCATACTCATAAGTTTTACCAAAGACAACTACTTATATAGTCATTTAATTACCCTAAAGATGCGTAATAAGCTGAGGGGAAGGTACGGGATTGATTCAGGTCAACCCCGGACTCAAAAATGAAGAAATAAAGGCTTAAATCATGATTTTTTATCGCGAGGTCGCGACACTGTTGCGATCGCGACAGAGGCTCACCTCTGAAGCCAAACGAGACTGCTTAACGCCCCAAACTTGTATTGCCTAAACCGACCTCTAAAACTCATTTTTAGCCAAAACATCCTCTTAGCAAATGTTCCCTAGGATGTTAACGTTCAAATGCAACGAATTCAAGATCAAAATGACATCTAGAACTCCAGATATGATCTCCACAACCTAGACTGTTCAAATAACCCGACCCAAACAGAAACACTACGATTTTGGTCAATTTTATGGGTCTTAGAGCAAGAATTTTCCCAACGCTATTTCTGAGACATTTAAAGTAATGGAAATCATGGTTCTAATGGCTTATGATTCACAAGATTTAGAGCTCTATAACTACAGCTATGACAAAAACAATGTACGGAGGTCAAAAGAGAACTGAACAGGATTACTAAAATCACCATAAAACATCAAAATCAAAGAAATCCCCAAACTCATGCATTTCAATGCCAATCCACATATACATTTATCTCAATCAAATACATGGATTACTAGCACATTTACCCAAATTAGTTCATGCATAAACTCATATCAAACACTCAAATTTCCGGAAAGCAAACAACAATACAAACTCATGATCCAAGGAGAATAGGCAAACACAACTCAAAACTCAAATGTAAAATCAAAGCTCCCAAACCTCAAATTGCCGATGCACTCTTCAACCATCAAGAGCCCACTTTCTCTTTTCCTTTATTCTTACTCTTGATACCCCAAGCTTGCACAAAACCAAAACCCACAAATTACTTTTCCAAAAACCCCAACTTAAATAAACCAAAGAAGAAGAAGAAGGAGAAGAGGAAACAAAAATCCAATTACAAGAACCCTAACTTACCTCTTCAAATTAGCTCCAAACCCAACCAAAATCACCTTAAGCAAAGCACAATCCAAGCCAAAAGAGAAGAAGAGGAAATGAGATAGGGAGGGCAACGGGAAATGTAAATTTTCTGTGTTCTCTCTCTCTTTCCCTTCTTTTCTTACTTACTCATCAATGCCCACCAACCAATGCCACATGGCAAGCTCCTATTGGACCACAATTCCCACTTTTGACTTATTCCTCCTTGCACCATACACCATCCACACTTTAACAATATCTTACAATAATATCTCCAAGGTACCATACTCAACTCACACTATAACTTTTCTTAAAAATCCACTTACATCCTACTCCCATACATTGCAAGCACACACTAAATTAATCCCAAATAACATACCCTACATCCATACACCACCTGCACACCTTAGTATTTCTCCTCTTAACATACTTAATTAATTTCCTTGCACTAAATCCTTAATATCCAAATTTTCCTCTTACACAAATTACGGAAATACCCTTAATAACCCGACTTATCGCGCAAAATTCCGACTAGGCCCTTTTTGGGGTGTTGCAAATCTCTCCCCCTTAAGAAATTTCGTCCTCGAAATTTCCCCGCTAATCACTTACATAGGCAATTCCTTGACAAATCTTCAAATCACTAACACTTATATCATACGATTCTCAAAACAAATACACTTTTTCCCATCCCCATGCTTCACTATGCTTACGTTCACTTGATTCAAAGGTAATAGCTGACAGGTATACAAAGTCACACCTCAAACCCACCCAATTCACATAGTCTTATATCACTCACTACCACCGACATCTCACTAATCCTTCATCCAAACACTACACAAATATACACTACACAACTGCATCTGCAATAGGCCACAACACTAAACAGACTCGCATACAAAGACTCGACACTCAAACAATCACATAGACCAGAACCGACTAAACCGGTGCTCTGATACCACTAACTGTAACACCCCCTACGTCCCCGTTGAAAGGACGTGGGTGCGCTACTGACGCTCACTCACACACATGCACACATACGCTAAGCGAAAACATACGTTCATTCAAAAACATGGGAAAATTAAAAACTTATCTTGAGAAGTAAAAATGGACATACATTAACTCACACACACGCAGGCACTAAGCCGAAATATATACACATGCATACATACGATCATTCAGCGGAATCATAAAGTAGAGAAATAACTGAAACTTAATTACAATAAGATTCTTACATAATCAAAGGTTACAAATTACAATAATCAAAATACAGAAGCTGAACAGAATAACATAGCACTTCTAACTCCTATGTGGCCGACCCTACAGACTCACGACTCGAACCGAACCAAACCTGCCACCTGCACGGGAAAAGAGTTTGTGCTAAGCGATAAACGCTTAGTGGGGAGAACACACAAGCAAGATGGACGGCCATTCACAATGGTCGCCAGAACAAGTTACATACACAATTGGCATATGCAAATAATCACAACAGATGGATAAACAAGCCTGCATAGGAAAGCCCTGCATTCAGAAGTTCATATGCACATACTTGTACATATTACCTGAGTGCTCGTCTCAATATCATATTCTTCCGAATACTACACTCTTATATCATATTAAGCAAAGCCCCTAGCACACAAGGGATCACAGTAGATACAAATATTCATGTAAAACTACATACAAACTCTCATGCATATAGTTACCAGGGCATCAAGTGTCAGTACCCTACCGTGCACAGTCACGAGAGATAATACACATACGACTATCATGCCAAGTACTCAGGCATTTAACGGAAAACCCATTCATATGCAATACAATTATCAGGCAATACGCACCCAACTATCATGCCGAGAACACTAGTTAACTAAACATACTTTTATCATGCCTTGAAATGTAAATACATGACCACACGCTGAAATCACTACAATAGGAAAACTAGAGAGAGGAGGCACGTAACATAACACAATATATATAACAATCCAAGGTCAAGAGCACATTCATTACGTATCGTGATTCACATAATTCACTATAACCGTCAAAAATACAAAATCACGTTTGTGCACATGCTTACTAATCATAGCATTCAAAACCTATTAATTCATATTCTTATATACATAACTAATCGAATTCATGGCATTCAAAAGATTATGGTCACACTCACACACATCTTAATTCTCGTACCTATATTCATAACCGTTGGCATACAATACATTCACAATATGTTGTGCATATACCCATATATGCAGATAAATATATCCAATACACATGTTTAGGTCACACTTAACCCATTCAGAGATTCATAATCACATTCGGATACATAACCGATTCACATGTCCAGAATCATGCTTAATCTAATATCACATTCTCTTGTTCATATTAGGCAAAACAGACAGAATACCTGCTGACTCAAAATAGTGGATAACGAGTATACAGACAGTACTTTACGGGTACGAACCGATACAGACAGTACTGTACGGGTACGAGCTGATAAATCAAGATACTTTTAACTTTTACATAACATTTTCAAAAGGGATCTTCAACAAGATCCGAACACATAAGGGTTCGCGAGGAACCAAACGGGGACCTGATCAGGGTCCAAACGAAAACAGAAGCTGCAGCAGAAAGACTCTATTAGGCATGCCTAACTATCCACTGAACTGACTCTAGCAGGTTATGCATAATCCATTCAATTCATTTCATATTATTCCAAAACACACACATATATATATATATATATGTCAGGTATATATACATACGTATAAGCATATTCATATCATGGATTCACATAAATATAATTCATAACATTGCCCATGCATAATACATCCACTTGTGTTAACATACTTCATAAAATAGTCCAAGTATAAACCTAAAGGTATCACAAATTTCGGAATTCACACATTGGCATCCCAAAAGAAAACTCAATTATGAAAAACAGGGAGTGTCGCGATCGCGACGGATGTCGCGCTCGCGACATAGGCTACTTGCCCATGTCGCGATCACGGCAACCTTCGCGATCTCGCGAGGGAACTAGGGCATCTCGCTGTCGCGCTCGCGACATCCATCGCGCTCGTGACAGTGAACTGCCAATCCAAATAATTCGGCAACCGATCTCTCTGTCGCGCTCGCGATAGGGGCTCTGCTGCACAGCTCGGCGGAGAGCTCGGACGCGTGCGAGGGCTGCTTTCACCGGGCTTTGTCCTGACCTTGCGACGATGTCACGCTCGCTACAGAGTCGGGAATTTCAACCCTTACACAAGAAATCTGCAGAAAATTCCCTCTTCACAACCCCCAAACTCAACCAACGTCGAAACATCAACTTACCTCATCTCCAGCAAGCCACACATCATTGACAACATAGACACAACATTCATATCAAGAATTCCGATAAAACATGCCACAACAATATCCATTTACACAATCTATAATATCAACACTATTCGCCATTCATCACAAACGCACCCATGTTATGCATTCACATATACGGTACAACATGCCTCGGTTACTTATGAGATCGACACATATCCACACTCATCCATAAACCAACCTTCACGGAGTTATATCTATTATTATTCACTTGATAAATCACCAATTCTTAATCATACTCATAAGTTTTACCAAAGACAACTACTTATATAGTCATTTAATTACCCTAAAGATGCATAATAAGCTGAGGGGAAGGTACGGGATTGATCCGGGTCAACCCAGGACTCAAAAATGAAGAAATAAAGGCTTAAATCACGCTTTTCTGTCGCGAGGTCACGACACTATTGCGATCGCGACAGAGGCTCACCTCTGAAGCCAAACGAGACTGCTTAACGCCCCAAACTTGTATTGCCTAAACCGACCTCTAAAACTCATTTTTAGCCAAAACATCCTTCTTAACAAATGTACCCTAGGATGTTAAAGTTCAAATGCAATGAATGGAAGATCAAAATGACATCTAGAACTCCAGATATGATCTCCACAACTCAGACTGTTCAAATAACCCAACCCAAACATAAACACTTAGATTTTGGTCAATTTTCTGGGTCTTAGAGCAAGAATTTGCCCAAGGCTATTTCAAAGACATTTAAAGGCATAGAAATCATGGTTCTAATGGCTTAAGAATCAGACGATTTAGAGCTCCATAACTACAGTTATGACAAAAACAATGTACAGAGGTCAAAAGAGAACTGAACAGGATTACTAAAATCACCATAAAACATCAAAATCAAAGAAATCCCCAAACTCATGCATTTCAATGCCAATCCACATATACATTTATCTCAATCAAATACATGGATTACTAACACATTTACCCAAATTAGTTCATGGATAAACTCATATCAAACACTCAAATTTCCGGAAAGCAAACAACAATACAAACTCATGATCCAAGGAGAATAGGCAAACACAACTCAAAACTCAAATGTAAAATCAAAGCTCCCAAACCTCAAATTGCCGATGCACTCTTCAACCTTCAAAAGCCCACTTTCTCTTTTCCTTTATTCTTACTCTTGATACCCAAAGCTTGCACAAAACCAAAACCCACAAATTACTTTTCCAAAAACCCCAACTTAAATAAACCAAAGAAGAAGAAGAAGGAGAAGAGGAAACAAAAATCCAATTACAAGAACCCTAACTTACCTCTTCAAATTAGCTCCAAACCCAACCAAAATCACCTTAAGCAAACCACAATCCAAGCCAAAAGAGAAGAAGAGGAAATGAGATAGGGAGGGCAACGGGAAATGTAAATTTTTTGTGTTCTCTCTCTCTTTCCCTTCTTTTCTTACTTACTCATCAATGCCCACCAACCAATGCCACGTGGCAAGCTCCTATTGGACCACAATTCCCACTTTTGACTTATTCCTCCTTGCACCATACACCATCCACACATTAACAATATCTTACAATAATATCTCCAAGGTACCATACTTGTCACATCCCGTTTGCCCCCTAGTCGAATGATCCATTTGTGTGTGTGCACATTTGCATGAGTTGGCATTATGTAAAGGTATTCTGGTAAATAAGCATGTTTTGTGGGTTTGTTCATGCGTGGGAATGCATATAGAAATATTGTATGCATATTTGGAATTATAATCATTTGCATGTGAGTATACCATAGTAGGATATATTGTTTAGGTGTCTCATTGTGTGTGTTGTGCATACAATTGTAGGGTATGTTTTAGTTGAGAAAGTCTAGTGTGTAGGATATATTGTTTAGGTGTCTCATTGTGTGTGTTGTGCATACAATTGTAGGGTATGTTTTAGTTGAGAAAGTCTAGTGTGTGTGTGTGACATAAGCATCTATGGTGTGAGTGACCAAATCCCTTCACTAGTAGATTGACACTTGTCTTAGGTTAAGAAAAGAAAAAGGAAAAGAAAGGAAAGGGGAAATCAGATTTTCTTCACTTGTTTCCCGTTCATCACCGTCCCCTCCCTCTTCTCTTCTCCTTCTTCTTCTCTTTTGAGCCTTAGTGAGATTCAAGGGTTGCTAGTGGGTTTTGATCATCTCTTAGTGTTTATTGGTAAGTCTTATGCATTCATTTTGCTTTTGTACAATTTTTTCATCTTCTTCCCTTGCATTTTTCTGTTTTGGGTTTTAAGTTAGGGTTTTGAGTTGGTGTATCTTTGTGCTTTATTGCTTAGTTAATCCTCCAAGAGATCCTAAAGGCAAGGAAGTCGCTGGATCTAGTGGAACTAAACACTAGGAGCTAAGGATTTGAGGTTTGGGAATTTCTAATTTGAATGTGTGTATGATTATCTATTCTTGAGAAATTCTGGAAATTTGTGATGGATATTATGTTTATTGTTGTTTATATGCTATGGGATTAGTATTGGTTGAATGATTGAGCTTAGATTGTGGAGTTTGAAATCATATTGTGTTTTTGGGTAAAATGATGATGAAAAGTGTGGTATGTTAACTTGAAGAATTTGATTGTATAAATGATGATGTTCTTTGAATTCTTATGTATGATTTGTTAATGGCATGACTCAAAGATGTTGTAATTGGGTTTGTTACCATTATTGGTGTGTGAATTTGATGATTGAAGTGAAAGTTTTGGGATTGTTGGCTGGAAAAGACCTGAAAATTGCACTGAGGAATCGCATCTGGGCATGGGTCACGGTGGCAACCATTTTGGTCACCACCGTGAGCCACGAACCAGATGCATTCTGCCGTGAAGCTTGGTATGTCACGGTGGCAACCAATCTGGTTACCACCGTGAGGTATCCAAACTTTGGTTTCTGCCTGGGCAGTGGGTATGTCACGGTGGCAACCCATTTCGTTACCACCGTGAGATACCCAAGCTTTCGATTCTGTCTGGCTTCTTTGGTACGTCACGGTGACAACCATTTTGGTTGTGACCGTGAGGTACCCTAAACTTACATCCTGCCAAGGATCCCTGGTATGTCACGGTGGCAACCAATGTGATTACCACCGTGACCTACCCTGTTTTTGCAATAAAACCCTTTTATTTCCGCATGTTCTAGGAATGTTAACTTATGGATTTTAGCATGCAATACTATATATTTTGAACTATAATTATATGTGTTCCGATTATTATAAAATGTGAATTCTTCGCTTGTCATAATTTTAACTATGTCCATTTCTGTGTCTTTCTCCGCCTGCCAGAGTCAGTCTAGTGGATAGTTAGGCATGCCTAATAGAGTCTTTGCTGCAGCTTCTGTTTCATTTCTGTTTGGACCCCGATCAGGTCCCCGATTTGGTTCCTCGCGAACCCTTGAATGAATGGATCTTGGTTAAGATCCCCTTTGTAATGTTTTGTAAAAGTTAAATGTAAAATGAATTTCCTCGGCTCGTACCCGTAAAGTACTGTCCGTATCGGCTCGTACCCGTAAAGTTCTGTCCGTATACTCGTTATCCACTACCTTGAGTCAGCAGGTGTTTTAGTGTTTCAATGCTTAAAGTACTTGTATGAATTGTTCTATGAGCAAAAAAAAACATGTTTTATCCTTATGGATTCAATGATGAAAAGTACAATCTGTTATGAGAATATGATTATTGATATGAACCTTCTGATGAAGGGCTATATGTACTTACGCATGTGAACTGCCTTGACGACCGTTGTGAATGGTTGTCTTTATGCTATGTGTGTTTTCCCCACTAAGCGTTTATCGCTTAGCACGGTGTGTTTACCCGTGCAGGTGCGGAAGGAGTTGCTTTTGGGAGAGTCGTCGCCATCAAAGCCAACACAGCAGGGTCTTAGTGTAGGGCTTATTTTCTTTTGTAGCTTTGTGATTCTTTTTGTATAGAACTCTCATATTTTGGTTTTGTAACAGCTTCCGCTTATGTATATGTATTTTTGGGGATTGTAATTATCTGTTGTTTCTCTCAGTTGATCAGAATAGTAATGTAATGCTTCTATTATATTAATGCATGATCAGCTTTCATGAATGGTTTTGTATAACTTTAAATTACCCGGTATTTTGTTATGTATGTTTATAGATGAGTGTATGTGTGTTATGTATTTGTGTGGTGGCACCTTTACTCCTACGGCACCTCACTCTTTATCGGATGGGATCGCCTGAGTATGTGTAAGGGGTGTTACAAGTTGTGGTATCAGAGCTCCGGTTTAGGCATTTCTGGGTGATTGCTTATGTGATGTTATGTGTATATGTCTATGTTTAGGGCTGTGTTGGCTGATGTGGTTGTCCTCTTGTTTATTAGATGAATTCTGATTCTGCTCACGGTGCGCTCGAGGAGTCCGCTGAAAGTGTGAACCCTCCAGCGGTAGACCCGTCTGTCTCTGTTTCGGTGTCGGCTCAACGTGCTAGGGTCCAACCCGAGGCTGCTGCCATGCCTTTTGAGGCGATGCTCAGATTGCATCAGGACATGGCTCCGGTTCTAGAAAGAGTGACTGCCCCGAAAGCTCCGATAGTGAGTCTGAGAAGAGCTGGTGTCGAGGATTTTTATGGGACCCGGACTTGATGAATCTGAGTTGGCCGAGAAGTGGCTAGATAAAGTTAAGAGAGCTTTGAGAGAAGTTAGGTGTCCTCCCGATCAACAAGCTGAGTGTGATGTGGCTTTGCTTCAAGGTCCAGCATATGAATGGTGGGAGTTGGTGAGTAGGCAACCTCAGATGCCTGACCCTCTGACATGGGATTTCTTTGATGAGCATTTTATTAAGAAGTATGTGACTCAAGCTTATAAGGACGCAAGGTGGGGCGCAGTTTCTGAGTTTGAGGCAAAGGGCCTTGTCGGTTGCGGATTATGAGAAGGAGTTTAACCGGTTGTCTCGTTACGCTCCGCGTGGGGTTATGACAGATGACTTTAGATGTAAGCATTTGAGGCCGGGTTGAACGACTCTTGAATTGAAGAAAATTTGCTTTATGTTTCTTTGATGTGTATGCCGGGGGTACAGTATTATCAGATTGCTGAGGCTGCTTTGAGGGCAGAGAAGGCGGAAACTTTGATTAGAGAGAGAGCTCAGCGCAGGAGTTCTGCTAGAGGTGGTGTTTCCTCATCTTCGGGTAAGAGGTCTAGGAACCCACAAGATGAACCATCAGCTGGTTCGGCTACCAGAGGAAGAAGGCAAGGGTCAGCTGCAGTATCTGGATCTGGTAGAGGTGGTCAGTCAGATGCTATTCCAGTTTGTGAGAATTGTGGAAAGGCTCACCGGGGTGAGTGTAGGTGGCTCACTGGTGGGTGCTTTAGGTGTGGGAGCACCGAACACCGTGTGGCTAATTGTCCTCAAACGGGTGAAGATTCAGGTCCTCAGGGAGGAGCTAGTAGAGTTGGATCAACTGCTTCTCAGGCTTCGAGAGGTAGAGGTAGAGGAAGAGGTCGAGGCGGTCGACCCAAAGATGTAGCTGGTTCTGAGACAGTTGAACGTCCTCCCCCAATGGCCGCTAGAGCGTATGCAGTTCGAGCCAGAGAGGAGCAGGATGCCCCTGATGTGATTGCTGGTAAGTTCCTACTCCATGACACTGAACTATATGCTCTAATAGATCCTGGTTCCACACACTCATATTTGTGCACGCATAAGTTTATTGATAAGTTGCATGTAGTAAAACAGTTTAGATTATGAGATATGTGTGACCAATCCATTAGGGCATAGTGTCAGTGTGAGTAGAGTTTATAGGAATTGTCCGTTGATGGTTGAGGGTGCCGAGTTTCCTGTGGATTTGATAGAGTTGCCCTTCAGAGAGTATGATTTGATTTTGGGTATGGATTGGTTGAGTAAGCATAGAGTCGTGGTTGATTGTCGGAAGACTTTCATGCTTCGAGATAGGAACCGAGCTCCAGTGTTTGTCAGAGGTTTGGGTGCGAGTTCCGTGCACAATGTGATTTCTGCTATTCAAGCTAAGAGGTTTATGAGAAAAGGTTGTGAGGCTTTTCTGGCTGTGGTTTTGGATTCCAGAAGGGATCAAGTTAGGATTGAGAACATCCCTATTGTTCGAGAGTTTAGTGATGTTTTTCCGTGTGACTTGCCGGGTTTGCCTCCGGAGAGGGAAGTTGAGCTAGCCATAGAGATTATGCCGGGTACCACACCGGTGTCGAAGGCACCTTATCGGATGGCTCCTGTAGAGTTGAGAGAACTCAAAACTCAACTGCAAGAGCTGTTGGATAAGCGATTTATTCGACCCAGCATATCTCCTTGGGGAGCTCCAGTTCTGTTTGTTAAGAAAAAGGATGGATCCTTGAGGATGTGTATAGACTACAGG
>CANTUQ010000156.1:0-59439 GCA_947683425.1 Excoecaria cochinchinensis
GTAAAAATTCGTCGGATTCCGACGAAGCTAATTCTGGATGCGTTGTGACCGACAAGCTTCCAGTAGCTATCCCAATCAAGTTTTCCCGAATTATTGGACTCGGATCCGAAATTTCACCACTTTTTACGATTTTTCGATTCTGGTGATTTTCCCTAGGGGTACCCCTAGGGAAATTCGTAAAAATTCGTCGGATTCCGACGAAGCTAATTCTCGATGCGTTGTGACCGGCAAGCTTCCAGTAGCTATCCCAATCAAGTTTTCCCGAATTATTGGACTCGAATCCGAAATTTCACCACTTTTTACGATTTTTCGATTCTGGTGATTTTCCCTAGGGGTACCCCTAAGGAAATTCGTAAAAATTCGTCGGATTCCGACGAAGCTAATTCTCGATGCGTTGTGACCGGCAAGCTTCCAGTAGCTATCCCAATCAAGTTTTCCCGAATTATTGGACTCGAATCCGAAATTTCACCACTTTTTACGATTTTTCGATTCTGGTGATTTTCCCTAGGGGTACCCCTAGGGAAATCCGTAAAAATTCGTCGGATTCCGACGAAGCCAATTCTCGATGCGTTGTGACCGGCAAGCTTCCAGTAGCTATCCCAATCAAGTTTTCCCGAATTATTGGACTCGGATCCGAAATTTCACCACTTTTTACGATTTTTCGATTCTGGTGATTTTCCCTAGGGGTACCCCTAGGGAAATTCGTCGGATTCCGACGAAGGCAATTCTCGATGCGTTGTGACCGGCAAGCTTCCAGTAGCTATCCCAATCAAGTTTTCCCGAATTATTGGACTCGGACCCGAAATTTCACCACTTTTTACGATTTTTCGATTCTGATGATTTTCCCTAGGGGTACCCCTAGTGAAATCCGTAAAAATTCTTCGGATTCCGACGAAGCCAATTCTCGATGCGTTGTGACCGGCAAGCTTCCAGTATCTATCCCAATCAAGTTTTCCCGAATTATTGGACTCGGATCCGAAATTTCACCAGTTTTTACGATTTTTCGATACTGGTGATTTTCCCTAGGGGTACCCCTAGGGAAATTCGTCGGATTCCGACGAAGCCAATTCTCGATGCGTTGTGACCGGCAAGCTTCCAGTAGCTATCCCAATCAAGTTTTCCCGAATTATTGGACTCGGATCCGAAATTTCACCACTTTTTACGATTTTTCGATACTGGTGATTTTCCCTAGGGGTACCCCTAGGGAAATTCGTTGGATTCCGACGAAGCTAATTCTCGATGCGTTGTGACCGGCAAGCTTCCAGTAGCTATCCCAATCAAGTTTTCCCGAATTATTGGACTCGGATCTGAAATTTCACCACTTTTTACGATTTTTCGATTCTGGTGATTTTCCCTAGGGAGGGGTACCCCTAGGGAAATTCGTAAAAATTCGTCGGATTCCGACGAAGCTAATTCTCGATGCGTTGTGACCGGCAAGCTTCCAGTAGCTATCCCAATCAAGTTTTCCCGAATTATTGGACTCGGATCCGAAATTTCACCACTTTTTACGATTTTTCGATTCTGGTGATTTTCCCTAGGGGTACCCCTAGGGAAATTCGTAAAAATTCGTCGGATTCCGACGAAGCTAATTCTCGATGCGTTGTGACCGGCAAGCTTCCAGTAGCTATCCCAATCAAGTTTTCCCGAATTATTGGACTCGAATCCGAAATTTCACCACTTTTTACGATTTTTCGATTCTGGTGATTTTCCCTAGGGGTACCCCTAGGGAAATTCGTAAAAATTCGTCGGATTCCGACGAAGCTAATTCTCGATGCGTTGTGACCGGCAAGCTTCCAGTAGCTATCCCAATCAAGTTTTCCCGAATTATTGGACTCGAATCCGAAATTTCACCACTTTTTACGATTTTTCGATTCTGGTGATTTTCCCTAGGGGTACCCCTAGGGAAATCCGTAAAAATTCGTCGGATTCCGACGAAGCCAATTCTCGATGCGTTGTGACCGGCAAGCTTCCAGTAGCTATTCCAATCAAGTTTTCCCGAATTATTGGACTCGGATCCGAAATTTCACCACTTTTTACGATTTTTCGATTCTGGTGATTTTCTCTAGGGGTACCCCTAGGGAAATTCGTCGGATTCCGACGAAGGCAATTCTCGATGCGTTGTGACCGGCAAGCTTCCAGTAGCTATCCCAATCAAGTTTTCCCGAATTATTGGACTCGGATCCGAAATTTTACCACTTTTTACGATTTTTCGATTCTGGTGATTTTCCCTAGGGATACCCCTAGGGAAATCCGTAAAAATTCGTCGAATTCCGACGAAGCCAATTCTCAATGCGTTGTGACCGGCAAGCTTCCAGTAGCTATCCCAATCTAGGTTTCCCGAATTATTCGACTCGGATCCGAAATTTCACCACTTTTTACGATTTTTCGATTCTGGTGATTTTCCCTAGGGGTACCCCTAGGGAAATTCGTCGGATTCCGACGAAGCCAATTCTCGATGCGTTGTGACCGGCAAGCTTCCAGTAGCTATCACAATCAAGTTTTCCCGAATTATTGGACTCGGATCCGAAATTTCACCACTTTTTACGATTTTTCGATTCTGGTGATTTTCCCTAGGGGTACCCCTAGGGAAATCCGTAAAAATTCGTCGGATTCCGACGAAGCTAATTCTCGATGCGTTGTGACCGGCAAGCTTTCAGTAGCTATCCCAATCAAGTTTTCCCGAATTATTGGACTCAAATCCGAAATTTCACCACTTTTTACGATTTTTCGATTCTGGTGATTTTCCCTAGGGGTACCCTTAGGGAAATCCGTAAAAATTCATCGGATTCCGACGAAGCCAATTCTCGATGCGTTGTGACCGGCAAGCTTCCAGTAGCTATCCCAATCAAGTTTTCCTGAATTATTGGACTCGGATCCGAAATTTCACCACTTTTTATGATTTTTCGATTCTGGTGATTTTCCCTAGGGGTACCCCTAGGGAAATTCGTCGGATTCCGACGAAGGCAATTCTTGATGCGTTGTGACCGGCAAGCTTCCAGTAGCTATCCCAATCAAGTTTTCCCGAATTATTGGACTCGGATCCGAAATTTCACCACTTTTTACGATTTTTTGATTCTGGTGATTTTCCCTAGGGGTACCCCTAGGGAAATCCGTAAAAATTCGTCGGATTCCGACGAAGCCAATTCTCGATGCGTTGTGAGCAGCAAGCTTCCAGTAGCTATCCCAATCAAGTTTTCCCGAATTATTGGACTCGGATCCGAAATTTCACCACTTTTTACGATTTTTCGATTCTGGTGATTTTCCCTAGGGGTACCCCTAGGGAAATCCGTAAAAATTCGTCGGATTCCGACGAAGCCAATTCTCGATGCGTTGTGACCGGCAAGCTTCCAGTAGCTATCCCAATCAAGTTTTCCCGAATTATTGGACTCGGATCCGAAATTTTACCACTTTTTACGATTTTTCGATTCTGGTGATTTTCCCTAGGGGTACCCCTAGGGAAATTCGTCGGATTCCGACGAAGTCAATTCTCGATGCGTTGTGACCGGCAAGCTTCCAGTAGCTATCCCAATTAAGTTTTCCCGAATTATTGGATTTGGATCCGAAATTTAACCACTTTTTACGATTTTTCGATTCTGGTAATTTTCCTTAGGGGTACCCCTAGGCAAATCCGTAAAAATTCGTCGGATTCCGACGAAGGCAATTCTCGATGCGTTGTGACCGGCAAGCTTCCAGTAGCTATCCCAATCAAGTTTTCCCGAATTATTGGACTCGGATCCGAAATTTCACCACTTTTTACGATTTTTCGATTCTGGTAATTTTCCCTAGGGGTACCCCTAGGGAAATCCTTAAAAATTCGTCGGATTCCGACGTAAGCAAATTCTTGATGCGTTGTGACCGGCAAGCTTCCAGTAGCTATCCCAATCAAGTTTTCCCGAATTATTGGACTCGGATCCGAAATTTCACCACTTTTTACGATTTTTCGATTCTGGTGATTTTCCCTAGGGGTACCCCTAGGGAAATTCGTCGGATTCCGACGAAGGCAATTCTCGATGCGTTGTGACCGGCAAGCTTCCAGTAGCTATCCCAATCAAGTTTTCCCGAATTATTGGACTCGGATCCGAAATTTCACCACTTTTTACGATTTTTCGATTCTGGTGATTTTCCCTAGGGGTACCCTAGGGAAATCCGTAAAAATTCGTCGGATTCCGACGAAGGCAATTCTCGATGCCTTGTGACCGGCAAGCTTCCAGTAGCTATCCCAATCAAGTTTTCCCGAATTATTGGACTCGGATCCGAAATTTCACCACTTTTTACGATTTTTCGATTCTGGTGATTTTCCCTAGAGGTACCCCTAGGGAAATTCGTCGGATTCCGACGAAGCCAATTATTGATGCGTTGTGACCGGCAAGCGTCCAATAGCTAACCCAATCAAGTTTTCCCGAATTATTGGACTCGGATCCGAAATTTCACCACTTTTTACGATTTTTCGATTCTGGTGATTTTCCCTAGGGGTACCCCTAGGGAAATTCGTCGGATTCCGACGAAGCCAATTATTGATGCGTTGTGACCGGCAAGCGTCCAATAGCTAACCCAATCAAGTTTTCCCGAATTATTGGACTCGGATCCGAAATTTCACCACTTTTTACGATTTTTCGATTCTGGTGATTTTCCCTAGGGGTACCCCTAGGGAAATTCGTCGGATTCCGACGAAGCCAATTCTTGATGCGTTGTGACCGGCAAGCTTCCAGTAGCTATCCCAATTAAGTTTTCCCGAATTATTGGACTCGGATCCAAAATTTCACCACTTTTTACGATTTTTCGATTCTGGTAATTTTCCCTAGGGGTACCGCTAGGGAAATCCGTAAAAATTCGTCGGATTCCGACGAAGGCAATTCTCGATGCGTTGTGACCGGCAAGCTTCCAGTAGCTATCCCAATCAAGTTTTCCCGAATTATTGGACTCGGATCCGAAATTTCACCACTTTTTACGATTTTTCGATTTTGGTGATTTTCCCTAGGGGTACCCCTAGGGAAATTCGTCGGATTCCGACGAAGCCAATTATTGATGCGTTGTGACCGGCAAGCGTCCAGTAGCTAACCCAATCAAGTTTTCCCGAATTATTGGACTCGGATCCGAAATTTCACCATTTTTTACGATTTTTCGATTCTGGTGATTTTCCCTAGGGGTACCCCTAGGGAAATTCGTCGGATTCCGACGAAGGCAATTCTCGATGCGTTGTGACCGGCAAGCTTCCAGTAGCTATCCCAATCAAGTTTTCCCGAATTATTGGACTCGGATCCGAAATTTCACCACTTTTTACGATTTTTCGATTCTGGTGATTTTCCCTAGGGGTACCCCTAGGGAAATTCGTCGGATTCCGACGAAGCCAATTATTGATGCGTTGTGACCGGCAAGCGTCCAGTAGCTAACCCAATCAAGTTTTCCCGAATTATTGGACTCGGATCCGAAATTTCACCACTTTTTACGATTTTTCGATTCTGGTGATTTTCCCTAGGGGTACCCCTAGGGAAATTCGTCGGATTCCGACGAAGGCAATTCTCGATGCGTTGTGACCGGCAAGCTTCCAGTAGCTATCCCAATCAAGTTTTCCCGAATTATTGGACTCGGATCCGAAATTTCACCACTTTTTACGATTTTTCGATTCTGGTGATTTTCCCTAGGGGTACCCCTAGGGAAATTCGTCGGATTCCGACGAAGCCAATTATTGATGCGTTGTGACCGGCAAGCGTCCAGTAGCTAACCCAATCAAGTTTTCCCGAATTATTGGACTCGGATCCGAAATTTCACCACTTTTTACGATTTTTCGATTCTGGTGATTTTCCCTAGGGGTACCCCTAGGGAAATTCGTCGGATTCCGACGAAGCCAATTCTCGATGCGTTGTGACCGGCAAGCTTCCAGTAGCTATCCCAATTAAGTTTTCCCGAATTATTGGACTCGAATCCAAAATTTCACCACTTTTTACGATTTTTCGATTCTGGTAATTTTCCCTAGCGGTACCCCTAGGGAAATCCGTAAAAATTCGTCGGATTCCGACGAAGGCAATTCTCGATGCGTTGTGACCGGCAAGCTTCCAGTAGCTATCCCAATCAAGTTTTCCCGAATTATTGGACTCGGATCCGAAATTTCACCACTTTTTACGATTTTTCGATTCTGGTGATTTTCCCTAGGGGTACCCCTAGGGAAATTCGTCGGATTCCGACGAAGGCAATTCTCGATGCGTTGTGACCGGCAAGCTTACAGAAGCTATCCCAATCAAGTTTTCCCGAATTATTGGACTCGGATCCGAAATTTCACCACTTTTTACGATTTTTCGATTTTGGTGATTTTCCCTAGGGGTACCCTAGGGAAATCCGTAAAAATTCGTCGGATTCCGACGAAGGCAATTCTCGATGCCTTGTGACCGGCAAGCTTCCAGTAGCTATCCCAATCAAGTTTTCCCGAATTATTGGACTCGGATCCGAAATTTCACCACTTTTTACGATTTTTTGATTCTGGTGATTTTCCTTAGGGGTACCCCTAGGGAAATTCGTCGGATTCCGACGAAGGCAATTCTCGATGCGTTGTGACCGGCAAGCTTCCAGTAGCTATCCCAATCAAGTTTTCCCGAATTATTGGACTCGGATCCGAAATTTCACCACTTTTTACGATTTTTCGATTCTGGTGATTTTCCCTAGGGGTACCCTAGGGAAATCCGTAAAAATTCGTCGGATTCCGACGAAGGCAATTCTCGATGCCTTGTCACCGGCAAGTTTCCAGTAGCTATCCCAATCAAGTTTTCCCGAATTATTGGAGTCGGATCTGAAATTTCACCACTTTTTACGATTTTTCGATTCTGGTGATTTTCCCTAGGGGTACCACTAGGGAAATCCGTAAAAATTCGTCGGATTCCGACGAAGCCAATTCTCGATGCGTTGTGACCGGCAAGCTTCCAATAGCTATCCCAATCAAGTTTTCTCGAATTATTGGACTCGGATCCGAAATTTCACCACTTTTTACGATTTTTCGATTCTGGTGATTTTCCCTAGGGGTACCCCTAGGGAAATTCGTCGGATTCCGACGAAGCCAATTCTCGATACGTTACGACCGGCAAGCTTCCAGTAGCTATCCCAATCAAGTTTTCCCGAATTATTGGACTCGGATCCGAAATTTCACCACTTTTTACGATTTTTCGATTCTGGTGATTTTCCCTATGGGTACCCCTAGGGAAATCCGTAAAAATTCGTCGGATTCCGACGATGCCAATTCTCGATGCGTTGTGACTGGCAAGCTTCCAGTAGCTAACCCAATCAAGTTTTCCCGAATTATTGGACTCGGATCCGAAATTTCACCACTTTTTATGATTTTTCGATTCTGGTGATTTTCCCTAGGGGTACCCCAAGGGAAATTCGTCGGATTCCGACGAAGGCAATTCTCAATGCGTTGTGACCGGCAAGCTTCCAGTAGCTATCCCAATCAAGTTTTCCCGAATTATTGGACTCGGATCCGAAATTTCACCACTTTTTACGATTTTTCGATTCTGGTGATTTTCCCTAGGGGTACCCCTAGGGAAATTCGTCGGATTCCGACGAAGCCAATTATTGATGCGTTCTGACCGGCAAGCGTCCAGTAGCTAACCCAATCAAGTTTTCCCGAATTATTGGACTCGGATCCGAAATTTCACCACTTTTTACGATTTTTCGATTCTGGTTATTTTCCCTAGGGGTACCCCTAGGGAAATTCGTCGGATTCCGACGAAGGCAATTCTCGATACGTTGTGACCGGCAAGCTTCCAGTAGCTATCCCAATCAAGTTTTCCCGAATTATTGGACTCGGATCCAAAATTTCACCACTTTTTACGATTTTTCGATTCTGGTGATTTTCCCTAGGGGTACCCCTAGGGAAATTCGTCGGATTCCGACGAAGCCAATTATTGATGCGTTGTGACCGGCAAGCGTCCAGTAGCTAACCCAATCAAGTTTTCCCGAATTATTGGACTCGGACCCGAAATTTCACCACTTTTTACGATTTTTCGATTCTGGTGATTTTCCCTAGGGGTACCCCTAGGGAAATTCGTCGGATTCCGACGAAGCCAATTCTCGATGCGTTGTGACCGGCAAGCTTCCAGTAGCTATCCCAATTAAGTTTTCCCGAATTATTGGACTCGGATCCAAAATTTCACCACTTTTTACGATTTTTCGATTCTGGTAATTTTCCCTAGGGGTACCCTTAGGGAAATCCGTAAAAATTCGTCGGATTCCGACGAAGGCAATTCTCGATGCGTTGTGACCGGCAAGCTTCCAGTAGCTATCCCAATCAAGTTTTCCCGAATTATTGGACTCGGATCCGAAATTTCACCACTTTTTACGATTTTTCGATTCTGGTGATTTTCCCTAGGGGTACCCCTAGGGAAATTCGTCGGATTCCGACGAAGGCAATTCTCGATGCGTTGTGACCGGCAAGCTTCCAGTAGCTATCCCAATCAAGTTTTCCCGAATTATTGGACTCGGATCCGAAATTTCACCACTTTTTACGATTTTTCGATTCTGGTGATTTTCCCTAGGGGTACCCTAGGGAAATCCGAAAAAATTCGTCGGATTCCGACGAAGGCAATTCTCGATGCCTTGTGACCGGCAAGCTTCCAGTAGCTATCCCAATCAAGTTTTCCCGAATTATTGGACTCGGATCCGAAATTTCACCACTTTTTACGATTTTTCGATTCTGGTGATTTTCCCTAGGGGTACCCCTAGGGAAATTCGTCGGATTCCGACGAAGGCAATTCTCGATGCGTTGTGACCGGCAAGCTTCCAGTAGCTATCCCAATCAAGTTTTCCCGAATTATTGGACTCGGATCCGAAATTTCACCACTTTTTACGATTTTTCGATTCTCGTGATTTTCCCTAGGGGTACCCTAGGGAAATCCGTAAAAATTCGTCGGATTCCGACGAAGGCAATTCTCGATGCCTTGTTACCGGCAAGCTTCCAGTAGCTATCCCAATCAAGTTTTCCCGAATTATTGGACTCGGATCCGAAATTTCACCACTTTTTACGATTTTTCGATTCTGGTGATTTTCCCTAGGGGTACCCCTAGGGAAATCCGTAAAAATTCGTCGGATTCCGACGTAGCCAATTCTCGATGCGTTGTGACCGGCAAGCTTCCAGTAGCTATCCCAATCAAGTTTTCCCGAATTATTGGACTCGGATCCGAAATTTCACCACTTTTTACGATTTTTCGATTCTGGTGATTTTCCCTAGGGGTACCCTAGGGAAATCCGAAAAAATTCGTCGGATTCCGACGAAGGCAATTCTCGATGCCTTGTGACCGGCAAGCTTCCAGTAGCTATCCCAATCAAGTTTTCCCGAATTATTGGACTCGGATCCGAAATTTCACCACTTTTTACGATTTTTCGATTCTGGTGATTTTCCCTAGGGGTACCCCTAGGGAAATTCGTCGGATTCCGACGAAGGCAATTCTCGATGCGTTGTGACCGGCAAGCTTCCAGTAGCTATCCCAATCAAGTTTTCCCGAATTATTGGACTCGGATCCGAAATTTCACCACTTTTTACGATTTTTCGATTCTCGTGATTTTCCCTAGGGGTACCCTAGGGAAATCCGTAAAAATTCGTCGGATTCCAACGAAGGCAATTCTCGATGCCTTGTTACCGGCAAGCTTCCAGTAGCTATCCCAATCAAGTTTTCCCGAATTATTGGACTCGGATCCGAAATTTCACCACTTTTTACGATTTTTCGATTCTGGTGATTTTCCCTAGGGGTACCCTAGGGAAATCCGAAAAAATTCGTCGGATTCCGACGAAGGCAATTCTCGATGCCTTGTGACCGGCAAGCTTCCAGTAGCTATCCTAATCAAGTTTTCCCGAATTATTGGACTCGGATCCGAAATTTCACCACTTTTTACGATTTTTCGATTCTGGTGATTTTCCCTAGGGGTACCCCTAGGGAAATTCGTCGGATTCCGACGAAGGCAATTCTCGATGCGTTGTGACCGGCAAGCTTCCAGTAGCTATCCCAATCAAGTTTTCCCGAATTATTGGACTCGGATCCGAAATTTCACCACTTTTTACGATTTTTCGATTCTGGTGATTTTCCCTATGGGTACCCCTAGGGAAATCCGTAAAAATTCGTCGGATTCCGACGATGCCAATTCTCGATGCGTTGTGACTGGCAAGCTTCCAGTAGCTAACCCAATCAAGTTTTCCCGAATTATTGGACTCGGATCCGAAATTTCACCACTTTTTACGATTTTTCGATTCTGGTGATTTTCCCTAGGGGTACCCCTAGGGAAATTCGTCGGATTCCGACGAAGCCAATTCTCGATACGTTACGACCGGCAAGCTTCCAGTAGCTATCCCAATCAAGTTTTCCCGAATTATTGGACTCGGATCCGAAATTTCACCACTTTTTACGATTTTTCGATTCTGGTGATTTTCCCTATGGGTACCCCTAGGGAAATCCGTAAAAATTCGTCGGATTCCGACGATGCCAATTCTCGATGCGTTGTGACTGGCAAGCTTCCAGTAGCTAACCCAATCAAGTTTTCCCGAATTATTGGACTCGGATCCGAAATTTCACCACTTTTTATGATTTTTCGATTCTGGTGATTTTCCCTAGGGGTACCCCAAGGGAAATTCGTCGGATTCCGACGAAGGCAATTCTCAATGCGTTGTGACCGGCAAGCTTCCAGTAGCTATCCCAATCAAGTTTTCCCGAATTATTGGACTCGGATCCGAAATTTCACCACTTTTTACGATTTTTCGATTCTGGTGATTTTCCCTAGGGGTACCCCTAGGGAAATTCGTCGGATTCCGACGAAGCCAATTATTGATGCGTTCTGACCGGCAAGCGTCCAGTAGCTAACCCAATCAAGTTTTCCCGAATTATTGGACTCGGATCCGAAATTTCACCACTTTTTACGATTTTTCGATTCTGGTTATTTTCCCTAGGGGTACCCCTAGGGAAATTCGTCGGATTCCGACGAAGGCAATTCTCGATACGTTGTGACCGGCAAGCTTCCAGTAGCTATCCCAATCAAGTTTTCCCGAATTATTGGACTCGGATCCAAAATTTCACCACTTTTTACGATTTTTCGATTCTGGTGATTTTCCCTAGGGGTACCCCTAGGGAAATTCGTCGGATTCCGACGAAGCCAATTATTGATGCGTTGTGACCGGCAAGCGTCCAGTAGCTAACCCAATCAAGTTTTCCCGAATTATTGGACTCGGACCCGAAATTTCACCACTTTTTACGATTTTTCGATTCTGGTGATTTTCCCTAGGGGTACCCCTAGGGAAATTCGTCGGATTCCGACGAAGCCAATTCTCGATGCGTTGTGACCGGCAAGCTTCCAGTAGCTATCCCAATTAAGTTTTCCCGAATTATTGGACTCGGATCCAAAATTTCACCACTTTTTACGATTTTTCGATTCTGGTAATTTTCCCTAGGGGTACCCTTAGGGAAATCCGTAAAAATTCGTCGGATTCCGACGAAGGCAATTCTCGATGCGTTGTGACCGGCAAGCTTCCAGTAGCTATCCCAATCAAGTTTTCCCGAATTATTGGACTCGGATCCGAAATTTCACCACTTTTTACGATTTTTCGATTCTGGTGATTTTCCCTAGGGGTACCCCTAGGGAAATTCGTCGGATTCCGACGAAGGCAATTCTCGATGCGTTGTGACCGGCAAGCTTCCAGTAGCTATCCCAATCAAGTTTTCCCGAATTATTGGACTCGGATCCGAAATTTCACCACTTTTTACGATTTTTCGATTCTGGTGATTTTCCCTAGGGGTACCCTAGGGAAATCCGAAAAAATTCGTCGGATTCCGACGAAGGCAATTCTCGATGCCTTGTGACCGGCAAGCTTCCAGTAGCTATCCCAATCAAGTTTTCCCGAATTATTGGACTCGGATCCGAAATTTCACCACTTTTTACGATTTTTCGATTCTGGTGATTTTCCCTAGGGGTACCCCTAGGGAAATTCGTCGGATTCCGACGAAGGCAATTCTCGATGCGTTGTGACCGGCAAGCTTCCAGTAGCTATCCCAATCAAGTTTTCCCGAATTATTGGACTCGGATCCGAAATTTCACCACTTTTTACGATTTTTCGATTCTCGTGATTTTCCCTAGGGGTACCCTAGGGAAATCCGTAAAAATTCGTCGGATTCCGACGAAGGCAATTCTCGATGCCTTGTTACCGGCAAGCTTCCAGTAGCTATCCCAATCAAGTTTTCCCGAATTATTGGACTCGGATCCGAAATTTCACCACTTTTTACGATTTTTCGATTCTGGTGATTTTCCCTAGGGGTACCCCTAGGGAAATCCGTAAAAATTCGTCGGATTCCGACGTAGCCAATTCTCGATGCGTTGTGACCGGCAAGCTTCCAGTAGCTATCCCAATCAAGTTTTCCCGAATTATTGGACTCGGATCCGAAATTTCACCACTTTTTACGATTTTTCGATTCTGGTGATTTTCCCTAGGGGTACCCTAGGGAAATCCGAAAAAATTCGTCGGATTCCGACGAAGGCAATTCTCGATGCCTTGTGACCGGCAAGCTTCCAGTAGCTATCCCAATCAAGTTTTCCCGAATTATTGGACTCGGATCCGAAATTTCACCACTTTTTACGATTTTTCGATTCTGGTGATTTTCCCTAGGGGTACCCCTAGGGAAATTCGTCGGATTCCGACGAAGGCAATTCTCGATGCGTTGTGACCGGCAAGCTTCCAGTAGCTATCCCAATCAAGTTTTCCCGAATTATTGGACTCGGATCCGAAATTTCACCACTTTTTACGATTTTTCGATTCTCGTGATTTTCCCTAGGGGTACCCTAGGGAAATCCGTAAAAATTCGTCGGATTCCGACGAAGGCAATTCTCGATGCCTTGTTACCGGCAAGCTTCCAGTAGCTATCCCAATCAAGTTTTCCCGAATTATTGGACTCGGATCCGAAATTTCACCACTTTTTACGATTTTTCGATTCTGGTGATTTTCCCTAGGGGTACCCTAGGGAAATCCGAAAAAATTCGTCGGATTCCGACGAAGGCAATTCTCGATGCCTTGTGACCGGCAAGCTTCCAGTAGCTATCCTAATCAAGTTTTCCCGAATTATTGGACTCGGATCCGAAATTTCACCACTTTTTACGATTTTTCGATTCTGGTGATTTTCCCTAGGGGTACCCCTAGGGAAATTCGTCGGATTCCGACGAAGGCAATTCTCGATGCGTTGTGACCGGCAAGCTTCCAGTAGCTATCCCAATCAAGTTTTCCCGAATTATTGGACTCGGATCCGAAATTTCACCACTTTTTACGATTTTTCGATTCTCGTGATTTTCCCTAGGGGTACCCTAGGGAAATCCGTAAAAATTCGTCGGATTCCGACGAAGGCAATTCTCGATGCCTTGTTACCGGCAAGCTTCCAGTAGCTATCCCAATCAAGTTTTCCCGAATTATTGGACTCGGATCCGAAATTTCACCACTTTTTACGATTTTTCGATTCTGGTGATTTTCCCTAGGGGTACCCCTAGGGAAATCCGTAAAAATTCGTCGGATTCCGACGTAGCCAATTCTCGATGCGTTGTGACCGGCAAGCTTCCAGTAGCTATCCCAATCAAGTTTTCCCGAATTATTGGACTCGGATCCGAAATTTCACCACTTTTTACGATTTTTCGATTCTGGTGATTTTCCCTAGGGGTACCCCTAGGGAAATTCGTCGGATTCCGACGAAGCCAATTATTGATGCGTTGTGACCGGCAAGCGTCCAGTAGCTAACCCAATCAAGTTTTCCCGAATTATTGGACTCGGATCCGAAATTTCACCACTTTTTACGATTTTTCGATTCTGGTGATTTTCCCTAGGGGTACCCCTAGGGAAATTCGTCGGATTCCGACGAAGGCAATTCTCGATGCGTTGTGACCGGCAAGCTTCCAGTAGCTATCCCAATCAAGTTTTCCCGAATTATTGGACTCGGATCCGAAATTTCACCACTTTTTACGATTTTTCGATTCTGGTGATTTTCCCTAGGGGTACCCTAGGGAAATCCGAAAAAATTCGTCGGATTCCGACGAAGGCAATTCTCGATGCCTTGTGACCGGCAAGCTTCCAGTAGCTATCCCAATCAAGTTTTCCCGAATTATTGGACTCGGATCCGAAATTTCACCACTTTTTACGATTTTTCGATTCTGGTGATTTTCCCTAGGGGTACCCCTAGGGAAATTCGTCGGATTCCGACGAAGGCAATTCTCGATGCGTTGTGACCGGCAAGCTTCCAGTAGCTATCCCAATCAAGTTTTCCCGAATTATTGGACTCGGATCCGAAATTTCACCACTTTTTACGATTTTTCGATTCTCGTGATTTTCCCTAGGGGTACCCTAGGGAAATCCGTAAAAATTCGTCGGATTCCGACGAAGGCAATTCTCGATGCCTTGTTACCGGCAAGCTTCCAGTAGCTATCCCAATCAAGTTTTCCCGAATTATTGGACTCGGATCCGAAATTTCACCACTTTTTACGATTTTTCGATTCTGGTGATTTTCCCTAGGGGTACCCCTAGGGAAATCCGTAAAAATTCGTCGGATTCCGACGTAGCCAATTCTCGATGCGTTGTGACCGGCAAGCTTCCAGTAGCTATCCCAATCAAGTTTTCCCGAATTATTGGACTCGGATCCGAAATTTCACCACTTTTTACGATTTTTCGATTCTGGTGATTTTCCCTAGGGGTACCCTAGGGAAATCCGAAAAAATTCGTCGGATTCCGACGAAGGCAATTCTCGATGCCTTGTGACCGGCAAGCTTCCAGTAGCTATCCCAATCAAGTTTTCCCGAATTATTGGACTCGGATCCGAAATTTCACCACTTTTTACGATTTTTCGATTCTGGTGATTTTCCCTAGGGGTACCCCTAGGGAAATTCGTCGGATTCCGACGAAGGCAATTCTCGATGCGTTGTGACCGGCAAGCTTCCAGTAGCTATCCCAATCAAGTTTTCCCGAATTATTGGACTCGGATCCGAAATTTCACCACTTTTTACGATTTTTCGATTCTCGTGATTTTCCCTAGGGGTACCCTAGGGAAATCCGTAAAAATTCGTCGGATTCCGACGAAGGCAATTCTCGATGCCTTGTTACCGGCAAGCTTCCAGTAGCTATCCCAATCAAGTTTTCCCGAATTATTGGACTCGGATCCGAAATTTCACCACTTTTTACGATTTTTCGATTCTGGTGATTTTCCCTAGGGGTACCCTAGGGAAATCCGAAAAAATTCGTCGGATTCCGACGAAGGCAATTCTCGATGCCTTGTGACCGGCAAGCTTCCAGTAGCTATCCTAATCAAGTTTTCCCGAATTATTGGACTCGGATCCGAAATTTCACCACTTTTTACGATTTTTCGATTCTGGTGATTTTCCCTAGGGGTACCCCTAGGGAAATTCGTCGGATTCCGACGAAGGCAATTCTCGATGCGTTGTGACCGGCAAGCTTCCAGTAGCTATCCCAATCAAGTTTTCCCGAATTATTGGACTCGGATCCGAAATTTCACCACTTTTTACGATTTTTCGATTCTCGTGATTTTCCCTAGGGGTACCCTAGGGAAATCCGTAAAAATTCGTCGGATTCCGACGAAGGCAATTCTCGATGCCTTGTTACCGGCAAGCTTCCAGTAGCTATCCCAATCAAGTTTTCCCGAATTATTGGACTCGGATCCGAAATTTCACCACTTTTTACGATTTTTCGATTCTGGTGATTTTCCCTAGGGGTACCCCTAGGGAAATCCGTAAAAATTCGTCGGATTCCGACGTAGCCAATTCTCGATGCGTTGTGACCGGCAAGCTTCCAGTAGCTATCCCAATCAAGTTTTCCCGAATTATTGGACTCGGATCCGAAATTTCACCACTTTTTACGATTTTTCGATTCTGGTGATTTTCCCTAGGGGTACCCCTAGGGAAATTCGTCGGATTCCGACGAAGCCAATTATTGATGCGTTGTGACCGGCAAGCGTCCAGTAGCTAACCCAATCAAGTTTTCCCGAATTATTGGACTCGGATCCGAAATTTCACCACTTTTTACGATTTTTCGATTCTGGTGATTTTCCCTAGGGGTACCCCTAGGGAAATCCGTAAAAATTCGTCGGATTCCGACGTAGCCAATTCTCGATGCGTTGTGACCGGCAAGCTTCCAGTAGCTATCCCAATCAAGTTTTCCCGAATTATTGGACTCGGATCCGAAATTTCACCACTTTTTACGATTTTTCGATTCTGGTGATTTTCCCTAGGGGTACCCCTAGGGAAATTCGTCGGATTCCGACGAAGCCAATTATTGATGCGTTGTGACCGGCAAGCGTCCAGTAGCTAACCCAATCAAGTTTTCCCGAATTATTGGACTCGGATCCGAAATTTCACCACTTTTTACGATTTTTCGATTCTGGTGATTTTCCCTAGGGGTACCCCTAGGGAAATTCGTCGGATTCCGACGAAGGCAATTCTCGATGCGTTGTGACCGGCAAGCTTCCAGTAGCTATCCCAATCAAGTTTTCCCGAATTATTGGACTCGGATCCGAAATTTCACCACTTTTTACGATTTTTCGATTCTGGTGATTTTCCCTAGGGGTACCCTAGGGAAATCCGAAAAAATTCGTCGGATTCCGACGAAGGCAATTCTCGATGCCTTGTGACCGGCAAGCTTCCAGTAGCTATCCCAATCAAGTTTTCCCGAATTATTGGACTCGGATCCGAAATTTCACCACTTTTTACGATTTTTCGATTCTGGTGATTTTCCCTAGGGGTACCCCTAGGGAAATTCGTCGGATTCCGACGAAGGCAATTCTCGATGCGTTGTGACCGGCAAGCTTCCAGTAGCTATCCCAATCAAGTTTTCCCGAATTATTGGACTCGGATCCGAAATTTCACCACTTTTTACGATTTTTCGATTCTCGTGATTTTCCCTAGGGGTACCCTAGGGAAATCCGTAAAAATTCGTCGGATTCCGACGAAGGCAATTCTCGATGCCTTGTTACCGGCAAGCTTCCAGTAGCTATCCCAATCAAGTTTTCCCGAATTATTGGACTCGGATCCGAAATTTCACCACTTTTTACGATTTTTCGATTCTGGTGATTTTCCCTAGGGGTACCCCTAGGGAAATCCGTAAAAATTCGTCGGATTCCGACGTAGCCAATTCTCGATGCGTTGTGACCGGCAAGCTTCCAGTAGCTATCCCAATCAAGTTTTCCCGAATTATTGGACTCGGATCCGAAATTTCACCACTTTTTACGATTTTTCGATTCTGGTGATTTTCCCTAGGGGTACCCCTAGGGAAATTCGTCGGATTCCGACGAAGCCAATTATTGATGCGTTGTGACCGGCAAGCGTCCAGTAGCTAACCCAATCAAGTTTTCCCGAATTATTGGACTCGGATCCGAAATTTCACCACTTTTTACGATTTTTCGATTCTGGTGATTTTCCCTAGGGGTACCCCTAGGGAAATTCGTCGGATTCCGACGAAGGCAATTCTCGATGCGTTGTGACCGGCAAGCTTCCAGTAGCTATCCCAATCAAGTTTTCCCGAATTATTGGACTCGGATCCGAAATTTCACCACTTTTTACGATTTTTCGATTCTGGTGATTTTCCCTAGGGGTACCCTAGGGAAATCCGAAAAAATTCGTCGGATTCCGACGAAGGCAATTCTCGATGCCTTGTGACCGGCAAGCTTCCAGTAGCTATCCCAATCAAGTTTTCCCGAATTATTGGACTCGGATCCGAAATTTCACCACTTTTTACGATTTTTCGATTCTGGTGATTTTCCCTAGGGGTACCCCTAGGGAAATTCGTCGGATTCCGACGAAGGCAATTCTCGATGCGTTGTGACCGGCAAGCTTCCAGTAGCTATCCCAATCAAGTTTTCCCGAATTATTGGACTCGGATCCGAAATTTCACCACTTTTTACGATTTTTCGATTCTCGTGATTTTCCCTAGGGGTACCCTAGGGAAATCCGTAAAAATTCGTCGGATTCCGACGAAGGCAATTCTCGATGCCTTGTTACCGGCAAGCTTCCAGTAGCTATCCCAATCAAGTTTTCCCGAATTATTGGACTCGGATCCGAAATTTCACCACTTTTTACGATTTTTCGATTCTGGTGATTTTCCCTAGGGGTACCCCTAGGGAAATCCGTAAAAATTCGTCGGATTCCGACGTAGCCAATTCTCGATGCGTTGTGACCGGCAAGCTTCCAGTAGCTATCCCAATCAAGTTTTCCCGAATTATTGGACTCGAATCCGAAATTTCACCACTTTTTACGATTTTTCGATTCTGGTGATTTTCCCTAGGGGTACCCCTAGGGAAATTCGTCGGATTCCGACGAAGCCAATTATTGATGCGTTGTGACCGGCAAGCGTCCAGTAGCTAACCCAATCAAGTTTTCCCGAATTATTGGACTCGGATCCGAAATTTCACCACTTTTTACGATTTTTCGATTCTGGTTATTTTCCCTAGGGGTACCCCTAGGGAAATTCGTCGGATTCCGACGAAGGCAATTCTCGATGCGTTGTGACCGGCAAGCTTCCAGTAGCTATCCCAATCAAGTTTTCCCGAATTATTGGACTCGGATCCGAAATTTCACCACTTTTTACGATTTTTCGATTCTGGTGATTTTCCCTAGGGGTACCCCTAGGGAAATTCGTCGGATTCCGACGAAGCCAATTATTGATGCGTTGTGACCGGCAAGCGTCCAGTAGCTAACCCAATCAAGTTTTCCCGAATTATTGGACTCGGACCCGAAATTTCACCACTTTTTACGATTTTTCGATTCTGGTGATTTTCCCTAGGGGTACCCCTAGGGAAATTCGTCGGATTCCGACGAAGCCAATTCTCGATGCGTTGTGACCGGCAAGCTTCCAGTAGCTATCCCAATTAAGTTTTCCCGAATTATTGGACTCGGATCCAAAATTTCACCACTTTTTACGATTTTTCGATTCTGGTAATTTTCCCTAGGGGTACCCCTAGGGAAATCCGTAAAAATTCGTCGGATTCCGACGAAGGCAATTCTCTATGCGTTGTGACCGGCAAGCTTCCAGTAGCTATCCCAATCAAGTTTTCCCGAATTATTGGACTCGGATCCGAAATTTCACCACTTTTTACGATTTTTCGATTCTGGTGATTTTCCCTAGGGGTACCCCTAGGGAAATTCGTCGGATTCCGACGAAGGCAATTCTCGATGCGTTGTGACCGGCAACTTCCAGTAGCTATCCCAATCAAGTTTTCCCGAATTATTGGACTCGGATCCGAAATTTCACCACTTTTTACGATTTTTCGATTCTGGTGATTTTCCCTAGGGGTACCCTAGGGAAATCCGAAAAAATTCGTCGGATTCCGACGAAGGCAATTCTCGATGCCTTGTGACCGGCAAGCTTCCAGTAGCTATCCCAATCAAGTTTTCCCGAATTATTGGACTCGGATCCGAAATTTCACCACTTTTTACGATTTTTCGATTCTGGTGATTTTCCCTAGTGGTACCCCTAGGGAAATTCGTCGGATTCCGACGAAGGCAATTCTCGATGCGTTGTGACCGGCAAGCTTCCAGTAGCTATCCCAATCAAGTTTTCCCGAATTATTGGACTCGGATCCGAAATTTCACCACTTTTTACGATTTTTCGATTCTGGTGATTTTCCCTAGGGGTACCCTAGGGAAATCCGTAAAAATTCGTCGGATTCCGACGAAGGCAATTCTCGATGCCTTGTGACCGGCAAGCTTCCAGTAGCTATCCCAATCAAGTTTTCCCGAATTATTGGACTCGGATCAGAAATTTCACCACTTTTTACGATTTTTCGATTCTGGTGATTTTCCCTAGGGTTACCCCTAGGGAAATCCGTAAAAATTCGTCGGATTCCGACGTAGCCAATTCTCGATGCGTTGTGACCGGCAAGCTTCCAGTAGCTATCCCAATCAAGTTTTCCCGAATTATTGGACTCGGATCCGAAATTTCACCACTTTTTACGATTTTTCGATTCTGGTGATTTTCCCTAGGGGTACCCCTAGGGAAATTCGTCGGATTCCGACGAAGCCAATTATTGATGCGTTGTGACCGGCAAGCGTCCAGTAGCTAACCCAATCAAGTTTTCCCGAATTATTGGACTCGGATCCGAAATTTCACCACTTTTTAAGATTTTTCGATTCTGGTTATTTTCCCTAGGGGTACCCCTAGGGAAATTCGTCGGATTCCGACGAAGGCAATTCTCGATGCGTTGTGACCGGCAAGCTTCCAGTAGCTATCCCAATCAAGTTTTCCCGAATTATTGGACTCGGATCCGAAATTTTACCACTTTTTACGATTTTTCGATTCTGGTGATTTTCCCTAGGGGTACCCCTAGGGAAATTCGTCGGATTCCGACGAAGCCAATTATTGATGCGTTGTGACCGGCAAGCGTCCAGTAGCTAACCCAATCAAGTTTTCCCGAATTATTGGACTCGGATCCGAAATTTCACCACTTTTTACGATTTTTCGATTCTGGTGATTTTCCCTAGGGGTACCCCTAGGGAAATTCGTCGGATTCCGACGAAGGCAATTCTCGATGCGTTGTGACCGGCAAGCTTCCAGTAGCTATCCCAATCAAGTTTTCCCGAATTATTGGACTCGGATCCGAAATTTCACCACTTTTTACGATTTTTCGATTCTGGTGATTTTCCCTAGGGGTACCCTAGGGAAATCCGAAAAAATTCGTCGGATTCCGACGAAGGCAATTCTCGATGCCTTGTGACCGGCAAGCTTCCAGTAGCTATCCCAATCAAGTTTTCCCGAATTATTGGACTCGGATCCGAAATTTCACCACTTTTTACGATTTTTCGATTCTGGTGATTTTCCCTAGGGGTACCCCTCGGGAAATTCGTCGGATTCCGACGAAGGCAATTCTCGATGCGTTGTGACCGGCAAGCTTCCAGTAGCTATCCCAATCAAGTTTTCCCGAATTATTGGACTCGGATCCGAAATTTCACCACTTTTTACGATTTTTCGATTCTCGTGATTTTCCCTAGGGGTACCCTAGGGAAATCCGTAAAAATTCGTCGGATTCCGACGAAGGCAATTCTCGATGCCTTGTTACCGGCAAGCTTCCAGTAGCTATCCCAATCAAGTTTTCCCGAATTATTGGACTCGGATCCGAAATTTCACCACTTTTTACGATTTTTCGATTCTGGTGATTTTCCCTAGGGGTACCCCTAGGGAAATCCGTAAAAATTCGTCGGATTCCGACGTAGCCAATTCTCGATGCGTTGTGACCGGCAAGCTTCCAGTAGCTATCCCAATCAAGTTTTCCCGAATTATTGGACTCGGATCCGAAATTTCACCACTTTTTACGATTTTTCGATTCTGGTGATTTTCCCTAGGGGTACCCCTAGGGAAATTCGTCGGATTCCGACGAAGCCAATTATTGATGCGTTGTGACCGGCAAGCGTCCAGTAGCTAACCCAATCAAGTTTTCCCGAATTATTGGACTCGGATCCGAAATTTCACCACTTTTTACGATTTTTCGATTCTGGTTATTTTCCCTAGGGGTACCCCTAGGGAAATTCGTCGGATTCCGACGAAGGCAATTCTCGATGCGTTGTGACCGGCAAGCTTCCAGTAGCTATCCCAATCAAGTTTTCCCGAATTATTGGACTCGGATCCGAAATTTCACCACTTTTTACGATTTTTCGATTCTGGTGATTTTCCCTAGCGGTACCCCTAGGGAAATTCGTCGGATTCCGACGAAGCCAATTATTGATGCGTTGTGACCGGCAAGCGTCCAGTAGCTAACCCAATCAAGTTTTCCCGAATTATTGGACTCGGACCCGAAATTTCACCACTTTTTACGATTTTTCGATTCTGGTGATTTTCCCTAGGGGTACCCCTAGGGAAATTCGTCGGATTCCGACGAAGCCAATTCTCGATGCGTTGTGACCGGCAAGCTTCCAGTAGCTATCCCAATTAAGTTTTCCCGAATTATTGGACTCGGATCCAAAATTTCACCACTTTTTACGATTTTTCGATTCTGGTAATTTTCCCTAGGGGTACCCCTAGGGAAATCCGTAAAAATTCGTCGGATTCCGACGAAGGCAATTCTCGATGCGTTGTGACCGGCAAGCTTCCAGTAGCTATCCCAATCAAGTTTTTCCGAATTATTGGACTCGGATCCGAAATTTCACCACTTTTTACGATTTTTCGATTCTGGTGATTTTCCCTAGGGGTACCCCTAGGGAAATTCGTCGGATTCCGACGAAGGCAATTCTCGATGCGTTGTGACCGGCAAGCTTCCAGTAGCTATCCCAATCAAGTTTTCCCGAATTATTGGACTCGGATCCGAAATTTCACCACTTTTTACGATTTTTCGATTCTGGTGATTTTCCCTAGGGGTACCCTAGGGAAATCCGAAAAAATTCGTCGGATTCCGACGAAGGCAATTCTCGATGCCTTGTGACCGGCAAGCTTCCAGTAGCTATCCCAATCAAGTTTTCCCGAATTATTGGACTCGGATCCGAAATTTCACCACTTTTTACGATTTTTCGATTCTGGTGATTTTCCCTAGTGGTACCCCTAGGGAAATTCGTCGGATTCCGACGAAGGCAATTCTCGATGCGTTGTGACCGGCAAGCTTCCAGTAGCTATCCCAATCAAGTTTTCCCGAATTATTGGACTCGGATCCGAAATTTCACCACTTTTTACGATTTTTCGATTCTGGTGATTTTCCCTAGGGGTACCCTAGGGAAATCCGTAAAAATTCGTCGGATTTCGACGAAGGCAATTCTCGATGCCTTGTGACCGGCAAGCTTCCAGTAGCTATCCCAATCAAGTTTTCCCGAATTATTGGACTCGGATCCGAAATTTCACCACTTTTTACGATTTTTCGATTCTGGTGATTTTCCCTAGGGGTACCCCTAGGGAAATCCGTAAAAATTCGTCGGATTCCGACGTAGCCAATTCTCGATGCGTTGTGACCGGCAAGCTTCCAGTAGCTATCCCAATCAAGTTTTCCCGAATTATTGGACTCGGATCCGAAATTTCACCACTTTTTACGATTTTTCGATTCTGGTGATTTTCCCTAGGGGTACCCCTAGGGAAATTCGTCGGATTCCGACGAAGCCAATTATTGATGCGTTGTGACCGGCAAGCGTCCAGTAGCTAACCCAATCAAGTTTTCCCGAATTATTGGACTCGGATCCGAAATTTCACCACTTTTTAAGATTTTTCGATTCTGGTTATTTTCCCTAGGGGTACCCCTAGGGAAATTCGTCGGATTCCGACGAAGGCAATTCTCGATGCGTTGTGACCGGCAAGCTTCCAGTAGCTATCCCAATCAAGTTTTCCCGAATTATTGGACTCGGATCCGAAATTTCACCACTTTTTACGATTTTTCGATTCTGGTGATTTTCCCTAGGGGTACCCCTAGGGAAATTCGTCGGATTCCGACGAAGCCAATTATTGATGCGTTGTGACCGGCAAGCGTCCAGTAGCTAACCCAATCAAGTTTTCCCGAATTATTGGACTCGGACCCGAAATTTCACCACTTTTTACGATTTTTCGATTCTGGTGATTTTCCCTAGGGGTACCCCTAGGGAAATTCGTCGGATTCCGACGAAGCCAATTCTCGATGCGTTGTGACCGGCAAGCTTCCAGTAGCTATCCCAATTAAGTTTTCCCGAATTATTGGACTCGGATCCAAAATTTCACCACTTTTTACGATTTTTCGATTCTGGTAATTTTCCCTAGGGGTACCCCTAGGGAAATCCGTAAAAATTCGTCGGATTCCGACGAAGGCAATTCTCGATGCGTTGTGACCGGCAAGCTTCCAGTAGCTATCCCAATCAAGTTTTCCCGAATTATTGGACTCGGATCCGAAATTTCACCACTTTTTACGATTTTTCGATTCTGGTGATTTTCCCTAGGGATACCCCTAGGGAAATTCGTCGGATTCCGACGAAGGCAATTCTCGATGCGTTGTGACCGGCAAGCTTCCAGTAGCTATCCCAATAAGGTTTTCCCGAATTATTGGACTCGGATCCGAAATTTCACCACTTTTTACGATTTTTCGATTCTGGTGATTTTCCCTAGGGGTACCCTAGGGAAATCCGAAAAAATTCGTCGGATTCCGACGAAGGCAATTCTCGATGCCTTGTGACCGGCAAGCTTCCAGTAGCTATCCCAATCAAGTTTTCCCGAATTATTGGACTCGGATCCGAAATTTCACCACTTTTTACGATTTTTCGATTCTGGTGATTTTCCCTAGGGGTACCCCTAGGGAAATTCGTCGGATTCCGACGAAGGCAATTCTCGATGCGTTGTGACCGGCAAGCTTCCAGTAGCTATCCCAATCAAGTTTTCCCGAATTATTGGACTCGGATCCGAAATTTCACCACTTTTTACGATTTTTCGATTCTGGTGATTTTCCCTAGGGGTACCCTAGGGAAATCCGTAAAAATTCGTCGGATTCCGACGAAGGCAATTCTCGATGCGTTGTGACCGGCAAGCTTCCAGTAGCTATCCCAATCAAGTTTTCCCGAATTATTGGACTCGGATCCGAAATTTCACCACTTTTTACGATTTTTCGATTCTGGTGATTTTCCCTAGGGGTACCCTAGGGAAATCCGTAAAAATTCGTCGGATTCCGACGAAGGCAATTCTCGATGCCTTGTCACCGGCAAGTTTCCAGTAGCTATCCCAATCAAGTTTTCCCGAATTATTGGAGTCGGATCTGAAATTTCACCACTTTTTACGATTTTTCGATTCTGGTGATTTTCCCTAGGGGTACCCTAGGGAAATCCGTAAAAATTCGTCGGATTCCGACGAAGGCAATTCTCGATGCCTTGTGACCGGCAAGCTTCCAGTAGCTATCCCAATCAAGTTTTCCCGAATTATTGGACTCGGATCCGAAATTTCACCACTTTTTACGATTTTTCGATTCTGGTGATTTTCCCTAGGGGTACCCCTAGGGAAATCCGTAAAAATTCGTCGGATTCCGACGTAGCCAATTCTCGATGCGTTGTGACCGGCAAGCTTCAAGTAGCTATCCCAATCAAGTTTTCCCGAATTATTGGACTCGGATCCGAAATTTCACCACTTTTTACGATTTTTCGATTCTGGTGATTTTCCCTAGGGGTACCCCTATGGAAATTCGTCGGATTCCGACGAAGCCAATTATTGATGCGTTGTGACCGGCAAGCGTCCAGTAGCTAACCCAATCAAGTTTTCCCGAATTATTGGACTCGGATCCGAAATTTCACCACTTTTTACGATTTTTCGATTCTGGTTATTTTCCCTAGGGGTACCCCTAGGGAAATTCGTCGGATTCCGACGAAGGCAATTCTCGATGCGTTGTGACCGGCAAGCTTCCAGTAGCTATCCCAATCAAGTTTTCCCGAATTATTGGACTCGGATCCGAAATTTCACCACTTTTTACGATTTTTCGATTCTGGTGATTTTCCCTAGGGGTACCCCTAGGGAAATTCGTCGGATTCCGACGAAGCCAATTATTGATGCGTTGTGACCGGCAAGCGTCCAGTAGCTAACCCAATCAAGTTTTCCCGAATTATTGGACTCGGACCCGAAATTTCACCACTTTTTACGATTTTTCGATTCTGGTGATTTTCCCTAGGGGTACCCCTAGGGAAATTCGTCGGATTCCGACGAAGCCAATTCTCGATGCGTTGTGACCGGCAAGCTTCCAGTAGCTATCCCAATTAAGTTTTCCCGAATTATTGGACTCGGATCCAAAATTTCACCACTTTTTACGATTTTTCGATTCTGGTAATTTTCCCTAGGGGTACCCCTAGCGAAATCCGTAAAAATTCGTCGGATTCCGACGAAGGCAATTCTCGATGCGTTGTGACCGGCAAGCTTCCAGTAGCTATCCCAATCATGTTTTCCCGAATTATTGGACTCGGATCCGAAATTTCACCACTTTTTACGATTTTTCGATTCTGGTGATTTTCCCTAAGGGTACCCCTAGGGAAATTCGTCGGATTCCGACGAAGGTAATTCTCGATGCGTTGTGACCGGCAAGCTTCCAGTAGCTATCCCAATCAAGTTTTCCCGAATTATTGGACTCGGATCCGAAATTTCACCACTTTTTACGATTTTTCGATTCTGGTGATTTTCCCTAGGGGTACCCTAGGGAAATCCGAAAAAATTCGTCGGATTCCGACGAAGGCAATTCTCGATGCCTTGTGACCGGCAAGCTTCCAGTAGCTATCCCAATCAAGTTTTCCCGAATTATTGGACTCGGATCCGAAATTTCACCACTTTTTACGATTTTTCGATTCTGGTGATTTTCCCTAGGGGTACCCCTAGGGAAATTCGTCGGATTCCGACGAAGGCAATTCTCGATGCGTTGTGACCGGCAAGCTTCCAGTAGCTATCCCAATCAAGTTTTCCCGAATTATTGGACTCGGATCCGAAATTTCACCACTTTTTACGATTTTTCGATTCTGGTGATTTTCCCTAGGGGTACCCTAGGGAAATCCGTAAAAATTCGTCGGATTCCGACGAAGGCAATTCTCGATGCCTTGTGACCGGCAAGCTTCCAGTAGCTATCCCAATCAAGTTTTCCCGAATTATTGGACTCGGATCCGAAATTTCACCACTTTTTACGATTTTTCGATTCTGGTGATTTTCCCTAAGGGTACCCCTAGGGAAATCCGTAAAAATTCGTCGGATTCCGACGTAGCCAATTCTCGATGCGTTGTGACCGGCAAGCTTCCAGTAGCTATCCCAATCAAGTTTTCCCGAATTATTGTACTCGGATCCGAAATTTCACCACTTTTTACGATTTTTCGATTCTGGTGATTTTCCCTAGGGGTACTCCTAGGGAAATTCGTCGGATTTCGACGAAGCCAATTCTCGATGCGTTGTGACCGGCAAGCTTCCAGTAGCTATCCCAATCAAGTTTTCCCGAATTATTGGACTCGGATTCGAAATTTCACCACTTTTTACAATTTTTCGATTCTGGTGATTTTCCCTAGGGGTACCCCTAGGGTAATCCGTAAAAATTCGTCGGATTCTGACGATGCCAATTCTCGATGCGTTGTGACCGGCAAGCTTCCAGTAGCTATCCCAATCAAGTTTTCCCGAATTATTGGACTCGGATCCGAAATTTCACCACTTTTTACGATTTTTCGATTCTGGTGATTTTCCCTAGGGGTACGTACCCCTAGGGTAATCCGTAAAAATTCGTCGGATTCAGACGATGCCAATTCTCGATGCGTTGTGACCGGCAAGCTTCCAGTAGCTAACCCAATCAAGTTTTCCCGAATTATTGGACTCGGATCCGAAATTTCACCACTTTTTACGATTTTTCGATTCTGGTGATTTTCCCTAGGGGTACCCCTAGGGAAATTCGTCGGATTCCGACGAAGGCAATTCTCGATGCGTTGTGACCGGCAAGCTTCCAGTAGCTATCCCAATCAAGTTTTCTCGAATTATTGCACTCGGATCCGAAATTTCACCACTTTTTACGATTTTTCGATTCTGGTGATTTTCGCTAGGGGTACCCCTAGGGAAATTCGTCGGATTCCGACGAAGCCAATTATCGATGCGTTGTGACCGGCAAGCATCCAGTAGCTAACCCAATCAAGTTTTCCCGAACTATTGGACTCGGATCCGAAATTTCACCACTTTTTACGATTTTTCGATTCTAGTGATTTTCCCTACGGGTACCCCTAGGGAAATTCGTCGGATTCCGACGAAGGCAATTCTCGATGCGTTGTGACCGGCAAGCTTCCAGTAGCTATCCCAATCAAGTTTTCCCGAATTATTGGACTCGAATCCGAAATTTCAACACTTTTTACGATTTTTCGATTCTGGTGATTTTCCCTAGGGGTACCACTAGGGAAATTCGTCGGATTCCGACGAAGCCAATTCTCGATGCGTTGTGACCGGAAAGCTTCCAGTAGCTATCCCAATCAAGTTTTCCCGAATTATTGGACTAGGATCCGAAATTTCACCACTTTTTACGATTTTTCGATTCTGGTGATTTTCCCTAGGGGTACCCCTTGGGAAATCCGTAAAAATTCGTCGAATTCCGACGATGCCAATTCTCGATGCGTTGTGACCGGCAAGCTTCCAGTAGCTAACCCAATCAAGTTTTCCCGAATTATTGGACTCGGATCCGAAATTTCACCACTTTTTACGATTTTTCGATTCTGGTGATTTTCCCTAGGGGTACCCCTAGGGAAATTCGTCGGATTCCGACGAAGGCAATTCTCGATGCGTTGTGACCGGCAAGCTTCCAGTAGCTAACCCAATCAAGTTTTCCCGAATTATTGGACTCGGATCCGAAATTTCACCACTTTTTACGATTTTTCGATTCTGGTGATTTTCCCTACGGGTACCCCTAGGGAAATTCGTCGGATTCCGACGAAGGCAATTCTCGATGCATTGTGACCGGCAAGCTTCCAGTAGCTATCCCAATCAAGTTTTCCCGAATTATTGGACTCGGATCCAAAATTTCACCACTTTTTACGATTTTTCGATTCTGGTGATTTTTCCTAGGGATACTCCTAGGGAAATCCGTAAAAATTCGTCGAATTTCGACGAAGCCAATTCTCAATGCGTTGTGACCGGCAAGCTTCCAGTAGCTATCCCAATCAAGTTTTCCCGAATTATTGGACCCGGATCCTAAATTTCACCACTTTTTACGATTTTTCGATTCTGGTGATTTTCCCTAGGGGTACCCCTAGGGAAATTCGTCGGATTCCGACGAGGCCAATTCTCGATGCGTTGTGACCGGCAATCGTCCAGTAGCTAACCCAATCAAGTTTTTCCGAATTATTGGACTCGGATCCGAAATTTCACCACTTTTTACGATTTTTCGATTCTGGTGATTTTCCCTACGGGTACCCCTAGGGAAATTCGTCGGATTCCGACGAAGGCAATTCTCGATGCGTTGTGACCGGCAAGCTTCCAGTAGCTATCCCAACCAAGTTTTCCCGAATTATTGGACTCGGATCCGAAATTTCACCACTTTTTACGATTTTTCGATTCTGGTGATTTTCCCTAGGGGTACCCCTAGGGAAATTCGTCGGATTCCGACGAAGCCAATTCTCGATGCGTTGTGACCGGCAAGTGTCCAGTAGCTAACCCAATCAACTTTTTCCGAATTATTATACTCGGATCCGAAATTTCACCACTTTTTACGATTTTTCGATTCTGGTGATTTTCCCTACGGGTACCCCTAGGGAAATTCGTCGGATTCCGACGAAGACAATTCTCGCTGCGTTGTGACCGGCAAGCTTCCAGTAGCTATCCCAATCAAGTTTTCCCGAATTATTGGACTCGGATCCGAAATTTCACCACTTTTTACGATTTTTCGATTCTGGTGATTTTCCCTAGGGGTACTCCTAGGGAAATCCGTAAAAATTCGTAGGATTCCGACGAAGCCAATTCTCGATGCGTTGTGACCGGCAAGCTTCCAGTAGCTATCCCAATCAAGTTTTCCCGAATTATTGGACTCGGATCCGAAATTTCACCACTTTTTACGATTTTTCGATTCTGGTGATTTTCCCTAGGGGTACCCCTAGGGAAATTCGTCGGATTCCGACGAAGGCAATTCTCGATGCGTTGTGACCGGCAAGCTTCCAGTAGCTATCCCAATCAAGTTTTCCTGAATTATTGGACTCGGATTCGAAATTTCACCACTTTTTACGATTTTTCGATTCTGGTGATTTTCCCTAGGGGTACCCCTAGGGAAATCCGTAAAAATTCGTCGGATTCCGACGTAGCCAATTCTCGATGCGTTGTGACCGGCAAGCTTCCAGTAGCTATCCCAATCAAGTTTTCCCAAATTATTGTACTCGGATCCGAAATTTCACCACTTTTTACGATTTTTCGATTCTGGTGATTTTCGCTAGGGGTACTCCTTGGGAAATTCGTCGGATTCCGACGAAACCAATTCTCGATGCGTTGTGACTGGCAAGCTTCCAGTAGCTATCCCAATCAAGTTTTCCCGAATTATTGGACTCGGATTCGAAATTTCACCACTTTTTACGATTTTTCGATTCTGGTGATTTTCCCTAGTGGTACCCCTAGGGTAATCCGTAAAAATTCGTCGGATTCCGACGATGCCAATTCTCGATGCGTTGTGACCGGCAAGCTTCCAGTAGCTATCCCAATCAAGTTTTCCCGAATTATTGGACTCGGATCCGAAATTTCACCACATTTTACGATTTTTCGATTCTGGTGATTTTCCCTAGGGGTACCCCTAGGGTAATCCGTAAAAATTCGTCGCATTCCGACGATGCCAATTCTCGATGCGTTGTGACCGGCAAGCTTCCAGTAGCTAACCCAATCAAGTTTTCCCGAATTATTGGACTCGGATCCGAAATTTCACCACTTTTTACGATTTTTCGATTCTGGTGATTTTTCCTAGGGGTACCCCTAGGGAAATTCGTCGGATTCCGACGAAGGCAATTCTCGATGCGTTGTGACCGGCAAGCTTCCAGTAGCTATCCCAATCAAGTTTTCCCGAATTATTGCACTCGGATCTGAAATTTCACCACTTTTTACGATTTTTCGATTCTGGTGATTTTCGCTAGGGGTACCCCTAGGGAAATTCGTCGGATTCCGACGAAGCCAATTATCGATGCGTTGTGACCGGCAAGCGTCCAGTAGCTAACCCAATCAAGTTTTCCCGAATTATTGGACTCGGATCCGAAATTTCACCACTTTTTACGATTTTTCGATTCTGGTGATTTTCCCTAGGGGTACCACTAGGGAAATTTGTCGGATTCCGACGAAGCCAATTCTCGATGCGTTGTGACCGGAAAGGTTCCAGTAGCTATCCCAATCAAGTTTTCCCGAATTATTGGACTCGGATCCGAAATTTCACCACTTTTTACGATTTTTCGATTCTGGTGATTTTCCCTAGGGGTACCCCTAGGGAAATCCGTAAAAATTCGTCGGATTTCGACGATGCCAATTCTCGATGCGTTGTGACCGGCAAGCTTCCAGTAGCTAACCCAATCAAGTTTTCCCGAATTATTGGACTCGGATCCGAAATTTCACCACTTTTTACGATTTTTCGATTCTGGTGATTTTCCCTAGGGGTTCCCCTAGGGAAATTCGTCGGATTCCGACGAAGGCAATTCTCGATGCGTTGTGACCGGCAAGCTTCCAGTAGCTAACCCAATCAAGTTTTCCCGAATTATTGGACTCGGATCCGAAATTTCACCACTTTTTACGATTTTTCGATTCTGGTGATTTTCCCTACGGGTACCCCTAGGGAAATCCGTAAAAATTCGTCGGATTCCGACGAATCCAATTATCGATGCGTTGTGACCGGCAAGCGTCCAGTAGCTAACCCAATCAAGTTTTCCCGAATTATTGGACTCGGATCCGAAATTTCACCACTTTTTACGATTTTTCGATTCTGGTGATTTTCCCTACGGGTACCCCTAGGGAAATTCGTCGGATTCCGACGAAGGCAATTCTCGATGCGTTCTGACCGGCAAGCTTCCAGTAGCTATCCCAATCAAGTTTTCCCGAATTATTGGACTCGGATCCGAAATTTCACCACTTTTTACGATTTTTCGATTCTGGTGATTTTCCCTAGGGGTACCCCTAGGGAAATCCGTAAAAATTCGTCGGATTCCGACGAAGCCAATTCTCGATGCGTTGTGACCGGTAAGCTTACAGTACCTATCCCAATCAAGTTTTCCCGAATTATTGGACTCGGATCCGAAATTTCACCACTTTTTACCATTTTTCGATTCTGGTGATTTTCCCTACGGGTACCCCTAGGGAAATTCGTCGGATTCCGACGAAGGCAATTCTCGATGCGTTCTGACCGGCAAGCTTCCAGTAGCTATCCCAATCAAGTTTTCCCGAATTATTGGACTCGGATCCGAAATTTCACCACTTTTTACGATTTTTCGATTCTGGTGATTTTCCCTAGGGGTACCCCTAGGGAAATCCGTAAAAATTCGTAGGATTCCGACGAAGCCAATTCTCGATGCGTTGTGACCGGCAAGCTTACAGTACCTATCCCAATCAATTTTTCCCGAATTATTGGACTCGGATCCGAAATTTCACCACTTTTTACGATTTTTCGATTCTGGTGATTTTCCCTAGGGGTGCTCCTAGGGAAATCCGTAAAAATTCGTAGGATTCCGACGAAGCCAATTCTCGATGCGTTGTGACCGGCAAGCTTCCAGTAGCTATCCCAATCAAGTTTTCCCGAATTATTGGACTCGGATCCGAAATTTCACCACTTTTTACGATTTTTCGATTCTGGTGATTTTCCCTAGGGGTACCGCTAGGGAAATTCGTCGGATTCCGACGAAGGCAATTCTCGATGCGTTGTGACCGGCAAGCTTCCAGTAGCTATCCCAATCAAGTTTTCCCGAATTATTGGACTCGGATCCGAAATTTCACCACTTTTTACGATTTTTCGATTCTGGTGATTTTCCCTAGGGGTACCCCTAGGGAAATCCGTAAAAATTCGTCGGATTCCGACGTAGGCAATTCTCGATGCGTTGTGACCGGCAAGCTTCCAGTAGCTAACCCAATCAAGTTTTCCCGAATTATTGGACTCGGATCCGAAATTTCACCACTTTTTACGATTTTTCGATTCTGGTGATTTTCCCTACGGGTACCCCTAGGGAAATCCGTAAAAATTCGTCGGATTCCGACGAAGCCAATTATCGATGCGTTGTGACCGGCAAGCGTCCAGTAGCTAACCCAATCAAGTTTTCCCGAATTATTGGACTCGGATCCGAAATTTCACCACTTTTTACGATTTTTCGATTCTGGTGATTTTCCCTACGGGTACCCCTAGGGAAATTCGTCGGATTCAGACGAAGGCAATTCTCGATGCGTTCTGACCGGCAAGCTTCCAGTAGCTATCCCAATCAAGTTTTCCCGAATTATTGGACTCGGATCCGAAATTTCACCACTTTTTACGATTTTTCGATTCTGGTGATTTTCCCTAGGGGTACCCCTAGGGAAATCCGTAAAAATTCGTCGGATTCCGACGAAGCCAATTCTCGATGCGTTGTGACCGGCAAGCTTACAGTACCTATACCAATCAAGTTTTCCCGAATTATTGGACTCGGATCCGAAATTTCACCACTTTTTACGATTTTTCGATTCTGGTGATTTTCCCTAGGGGTACCCCTAGGGAAATCCGTAAAAATTCGTCGGATTCCGATGAAGCCAATTCTCGATGCGTTGTGACCGGCAAGCTTACAGTACCTATCCCAATCAAGTTTTCCCGAATTATTGGACTCGGATCCGAAATTTCACCACTTTTTACGATTTTTCGATTCTGGTGATTTTCCCTACGGGTACCCCTAGGGAAATTCGTCGGATTCCGACGAAGGCAATTCTCGATGCGTTCTGACCGGCAAGCTTCCAGTAGCTATCCCAATCAAGTTTTCCCGAATTATTGGACTCGGATCCGAAATTTCACCACTTTTTACGATTTTTCGATTCTGGTGATTTTCCCTAGGGGTACCCCTAGGGAAATCCGTAAAAATTCGTCGGATTCCGACGAAGCCAATTCTCGATGCGTTGTGACCGGCAAGCTTACAGTACCTATCCCAATCAAGTTTTCCCGAATTATTGGACTCGGATCCGAAATTTCACCACTTTTTACGATTTTTCGATTCTGGTGATTTTCCCTAGGGGTACTCCTAGGGAAATCCGTAAAAATTCGTAGGATTCCGACGAAGCCAATTCTCGATGCGTTGTGACCGGCAAGCTTCCAGTAGCTATCCCAATCAAGTTTTCCCGAATTATTGGACTCGGATCCGAAATTTCACCACTTTTTACGATTTTTCGATTCTGGTGATTTTCCCTAGGGGTACCCCTAGGGAAATTCGTCGGATTCCGACGAAGGCAATTCTTGATGCGTTGTGACCGGCAAGCTTCCAGTAGCTATCCCAATCAAGTTTTCCCGAATTATTGGAATCGGATCCGAAATTTCACCACTTTTTACGATTTTTCGATTCTGGTGATTTTCCCTAGGGGTACCCCTAGGGAAATCCGTAAAAATTCGTCGGATTCCGACGAAGGCAATTCTCGATGCGTTGTGACCGGCAAGCTTCCTGTAGCTATCCCAATCAAGTTTTCCCGAATTATTGGACTCGGATCCGAAATTTCACCACTTTTTACGATTTTTCGATTCTGGTGATTTTCCCTAGGGGTACTCCTAGGGAAATCCGTAAAAATTCGTCGGATTCCGACGAAGCCAATTCTCGATGCGTTGTGACCGGCAAGCTTCCAGTAGCTATCCCAATCAAGTTTTCCCGAATTATTGGACTCGGATCCGAAATTTCACCACTTTTTACGATTTTTCGATTCTGGTGATTTTCCCTAGGGGTACCCCTAGCGAAATTCGTCGGATTCTGACGAAGCCAATTCTCGATGCGTTGTGACCGGCAAGCGTCCAGTAGCTAACCCAATCAAGTTTTTCCGAATTATTGGACTCGGATCCAAAATTTCACCACTTTTTACGATTTTTCGATTCTGGTGATTTTCCCTAGGGGTACCCCTAGGGAAATTCGTCGGATTCCGACGAAGCCAATTCTCGATGCGTTGTGACCGGCAAGCGTCCAGTAGCTAACCCAATCAAGTTTTTCCGAATTATTGGACTCGGATCCGAAATTTCACCACTTTTTACGATTTTTCGATTCTATTGATTTTCCCTAGGGGTACCCCTAGGGAAATTCGTCGGATTCCGACGAAGCCAATTCTCGATGCGTTGTGACCGGCAAGCGTCCAGTAGCTAACCCAATCAAGTTTTTCCGAATTATTGGACTCGGATCCGAAATTTCACCACTTTTTACGATTTTTCGATTCTGGTGATTTTCCCTACGGGTACCCCTAAGGAAATTCGTCGGATTCCGACGAAGGCAATTCTCGATGCGTTGTGACCGGCAAGCTTCCAGTAGCTATCCCAATCAAGTTTTCCCGAATTATTGGACTCGGATCCAAAATTTCACCACTTTTTACGATTTTTCGATTCTCGTGATTTTCCCTAGGAGTACTCCTAGGGAAATCCGTAAAAATTCGTCGGATTCCGACGAAGTCAATTCTCGATGCGTTGTGACCGGCAAGCTTCCAGTAGCTATCCCAATCAAGTTTTCCCGAATTATTGGACTCGGATCCGAAATTTCATCACTTTTTACGATTTTTCGATTCTGGTGATTTTCACTAGGGGTACCCCTAGGGAAATTCGTCGGATTCTGACGAAGACAATTCTCGATGCGTTGTGACCGGCAAGCGTCCAGTAGCTAACCCAATCAAGTTTTTCCGAATTATTGGACTTGGATCCGAAATTTCACCACTTTTTACGATTTTTCGATTCTGGTGATTTTCCCTACGGGTAACCCTAGGGAAATTCGTTGGATTCCGACGAAGGCAATTCTCGATGCATTGTGACCGGCAAGCTTCCAGTAGCTATCCCAATCATGTTTTCCCGAATTATTGGACTCGGATCCAAAATTTCACCACTTTTTACGATTTTTCGATTCTGGTGATTTTCCCTAGGGGTACTCCTAGGGAAATCCGTAAAAATTCGTCGGATTCCGACGAAGCCAATTCTCAATGCGTTGTGACCGGCAAGCTTCCAGTAGCTATCCCAATCAAGTTTTCCCGAATTATTGGACTCGGATCCTAAATTTCACCACTTTTTACGATTTTTCGATTCTGGTGATTTTCCCTAGGGGTACCCCTAGGGAAATTCGTCGGATTCCGACGAAACCAATTCTCGATGCGTTTTGACCGGCAAGCGTCCAGTAGCTAACCCAATCAAGTTTTTCCGAATTATTGGACTCGGATCCGAAATTTCACCACTTTTTAGGATTTTTCGATTCTGGTGATTTTCCCTAGGGGTACCCCTAGGGAAATTCGTCGGATTCCGACGAAACCAATTCTCGATGCGTTGTGACCGGCAAGCGTCCAGTAGCTAACCCAATCAAGTTTTTCCGAATTATTGGACTCGGATCCAAAATTTCACCACTTTTTACGATTTTTCGATTCTGGTGATTTTCCCTAGGGGTACCCCTAGGGAAATTCGTCGGATTCCGACGAAGGCAATTCTCGATGCGTTGTGACCGGCAAGCTTCCAGTAGCTATCTCAATCAAGTTTTCCCGAATGATTGGACTCGGATCCGAAATTTCACCACTTTTTACGATTTTTCGATTCTGGTGATTTTCCCTAGGGGTACCCCTAGGGAAATTCGTCGGATTCCGACGAAGCCAATTCTCGATGCGTTGTGACCGGCAAGCGTCCAGTAGCTAACCCAATCAAGTTTTTCCGAATTATTGGACTCGGATCCGAAATTTCACCACTTTTTAAGATTTTTCGATTCTGGTGATTTTCCCTACGGGTACCCCTAGGGAAATTCGTCGGATTCCGACGAAGGCAATTCTCGATGCGTTGTGACCGGCAAGCTTCCAATAGCTATCCCAATCAAGTTTTCCCGAATTATTGGACTCGAATCCGAAATTTCAACACTTTTTACGATTTTTCGATTCTGGTGATTTTCCCTTGTGGTACCCCTAGGGAAATACGTAAAAATTCGTAGGATTCCGACGAAGCCAATTCTCGATGCGTTGTGACCGGCAAGCTTCCAGTAGCTATCCCAATCAAGTTTTCCCGAATTATTGGACTCGGATCCGAAATTTCACCACTTTTTACGATTTTTCGATTCTGGTGATTTTCCCTAGGGGTACCCCTAGGGAAATTCGTCGGATTCCGACGAAACCAATTCTCGATGCGTTGTGACCGGCAAGCGTCCAGTAGCTAACCCAATCAAGTTTTTCCGAATTATTGGACTCGGATCCAAAATTTCACCACTTTTTACGATTTTTCGATTCTGGTGATTTTCCCTAGGGGTACCCCTAGGGAAATTCGTCGGATTCCGACGAAGGCAATTCTCGATGCGTTGTGACCGGCAAGCTTCCAGTAGCTATCTCAATCAAGTTTTCCCGAATGATTGGACTCGGATCCGAAATTTCACCACTTTTTACGATTTTTCGATTCTGGTGATTTTCCCTAGGGGTACCCCTAGGGAAATTCGTCGGATTCCGACGAAGCCAATTCTCGATGCGTTGTGACCGGCAAGCGTCCAGTAGCTAACCCAATCAAGTTTTTCCGAATTATTGGACTCGGATCCGAAATTTCACCACTTTTTAAGATTTTTCGATTCTGGTGATTTTCCCTACGGGTACCCCTAGGGAAATTCGTCGGATTCCGACGAAGGCAATTCTCGATGCGTTGTGACCGGCAAGCTTCCAATAGCTATCCCAATCAAGTTTTCCCGAATTATTGGACTCGAATCCGAAATTTCAACACTTTTTACGATTTTTCGATTCTGGTGATTTTCCCTTGTGGTACCCCTAGGGAAATACGTAAAAATTCGTAGGATTCCGACGAAGCCAATTCTCGATGCGTTGTGACCGGCAAGCTTCCAGTAGCTATCCCAATCAAGTTTTCCCGAATTATTGGACTCGGATCCGAAATTTCACCACTTTTTACGATATTTCGATTCTGGTGATTTTCCCTAGGGGTACCCCTAGGGAAATTCGTCGGATTCCGACGAAGCCAATTCTCGATGCGTTGTGGCCGGCAAGCTTCCAGTAGCTATCCCAATCAAGTTTTCCAGAATTATTGGACTCAGATCCGAAATTTCACCACTTTTTACGATTTTTCGATTCTGGTGATTTTCCCTAGGGGTACCTCTAGGGAAATTCGTCGGATTCCGACGAAGCCAATTCTCGATGCGTTGGGACCGGAAAGCTTCCAGTAGCTATCCCAATCAAGTTTTCCCGAATTATTGGACTCGGATCCGAAATTTCACCACTTTTTACGATTTTTCGATTCTGGTGATTTTCCCTAGGGGTACCTCTAGGGAAATTCGTCGGATTCCGACGAAGCCAATTCTCGATGCGTTGGGACCGGAAAGCTTCCAGTAGCTATCCCAATCAAGTTTTCCCGAATTATTGGACTCGGATCCGAAATTTCACCACTTTTTACGATTTTTCGATTCTGGTGATTTTCCCTAGGGGTACCTCTAGGGAAATTCGTCGGATTCCGACGAAGCCAATTCTCGATGCGTTGGGACCGGAAAGCTTCCAGTAGCTATCCCAATCAAGTTTTCCCGAATTATTGGACTCGGATCCGAAATTTCACCACTTTTTACGATTTTTCGATTCTGGTGATTTTCCCTCGGGGTACCCCTAGGGAAATTCGTCGGATTCCGACGAAGCCAATTCTCGATGCGTTGTTTCCGGCAAGCTTCCAGTAGCTATCCCAATCAAGTTTTCCCGAATTATTGGACTCGGATCCGAAATTTCACCACTTTTTACGATTTTTCGATTCTGGTGATTTTCCCTAGGGGTACCCCTAGGGAAATTCGTAGGATTCCGACGAAGGCAATTCTCGATGCGTTGTGACCAGCAAGCTTCCAATAGCTATCCCAATCAAGTTTTCACGAATTATTGGACTCGGATCCGAAATTTCACCACTTTTTACGATTTTTCGATTCTGGTGATTTTCCCTAGGGGTACCCCTAGGGAAATTCGTCGGATTCCGACGAAGCTAATTTTCGATGCGTTGTGACCGGCAAGCTTCCAGTAGCTATCCCAATCAAGTTTTCCCGAATTATTGGACTCGGATCCGAAATTTCACCACTTTTTACAATTTTTCGATTCTGGTGATTTTCCCTAGGGGTACCCCTAGGGAAATTCGTAAAAATTTATCGGATTCCGACGAAGCCAATTCTCGATGCGTTGGGACCGGCAAGCTTCCAGTAGCTATCCCAATCAAGTTTTCCCGAATTATTGGACTCGGATCCGAAATTTCACCACTTTTTATGATTTTTCGATTCTGGTGATTTTCCCTAGGGGTACCCCTAGGGAAATTCGTAAAAATTTATCGGATTCCGACGAAGCCAATTCTCGATGCGTTGGGACCGGCAAGCTTCCAGTAGCTATCCCAATCAAGTTTTCCCGAATTATTGGACTCGGATCCGAAATTTCACCACTTTTTACGATTTTTCGATTCTGGCGATTTTCCCTAGGGGTACCCCTAGGGAAATTCGTCGGATTCTGACGAAGACAATTCTCGATGCGTTGTGACCGGCAAGCGTCCAGTAGCTAACCCAATCAAGTTTTTCCGAATTATTGGACTTGGATCCGAAATTTAACCACTTTTTACGATTTTTCGATTCTGGTGATTTTCCCTAGGGGTACCCCTAGGGAAATTCGTCGGATTCCGACGAAGCTAATTTTCGATGCGTTGTGACCGGCAAGCTTCCAGTAGCTATCCCAATCAAGTTATCCCGAATTATTGGACTCGGATCCGAAATTTCACCACTTTTTACGATTTTTCGATTCTGGTGATTTTCACTAGGGGTACCCCTAGGGAAATTCGTCGGATTCCGACGAAGCCAATTCTCGATGCGTTGTTTCCGGCAAGCTTCCAGTAGCTATGCCAATCAAGTTTTTTCGAATTATTGGACTCGGATCCGAAATTTCACCACTTTTTACGATTTTTCGATTCTGGTGATTTTCCCTAGGGGTACCCCTAGGGAAATCCGTAAAAATTCGTCGGATTCCGACGAAGCCAATTCTCGATGCGTTGTGACCGGCAAGCTTCCAGTAGCTATCCTAATCAAGTTTTCCCGAATTATTGGACTCGAATCCAAAATTTCACCACTTTTTACGATTTTTCGATTCTGGTGATTTTCCCTAGGGGTACCCCTAGGGAAATCCGTAAAAATTCGTCGGATTCCGACGAAGCCAATTCTCGATGCGTTGTGACCGGCAAGCTTCCAGTAGCTATCCCAATCAATTTTTCCCGAATTATTGGACTCGGATCCGAAATTTCACCACTTTTTACGATTTTTCGATTCTGGTGATTTTCCCTAGGGGTACCGCTAGGGAAATCCGTAAAAATTCGTCGGATTCCGACGAAACCAATTCTCGATGCGTTGTGATCGGCAAGCTTCCAGTAGCTATCCCAATCAAGTTTTCCAGAATTATTGGACTCGGATCCGAAATTTCACCAGTTTTTATGATTTTCCGATTCTGGTGATTTTCCCTAGGGGTACCCCTAGGGAAATTCGTCGGATTCCTACGAAGCTAATTCTCGATGCGTTGTGACCGGCAAGCTTCCAGTAGCTATCCCAATCAAGTTATCCCGAATTATTGGACTCGGATCCAAAATTTCACCACTTTTTACGATTTTTCGATTCTGGTGATTTTCCCTAGGGGTACCCCTAGGGAAATTCGTCGGATTCCGACGAAGCCAATTCTCGATGCGTTGTGATCGGCAAGCTTTCAGTAGCTATCCCAATCAAGTTTTCCCGAATTATTGGACTCGGATCCGAAATTTCACCACTTTTTACGATTTTTCGATTCTGGTGATTTTCCCTAGGGGTACCCCTAGGTAAATCCGTAAAAATTCGTCGGATTCCGACGAAGCCAATTCTCGATGCGTTGTGACCGGCAAGATTCCAGTAGCTATCCCAGTCAAGTTTTCCCGAATTATTGGACTCGGATCCGAAATTTCACCACTTTTTACGATTTTTCGATTCTGGTGATTTTCCCTAGGGGTACCCCTAGGAAAATTCGTCGGATTCCGACGAAGCCAATTCTCGATGCGTTGTGACCGGCAAGATTCCAGTAGCTATCCCAATCAAGTTTTCCCGAATTATTGGACTCGTATCCGAAATTTCACCACTTTTTACGATTTTTCGATTCTGGTGATTTTCCCTTGGGGTACCCCTAGGGAAATTCGTCGGATTCCGACGAAGGCAATTCTCGATGCGTTGTGACCGGCAAGATTCCAGTAGCTATCCCAATCAAGTTTTCCCGAATTATTGGACTCGGATCCGAAATTTCACCACTTTTTACGATTTTTCTATTCTGGTGATTTTCCCTTGGGGTACCCCTAGGGAAATTCGTCGGATTCCGACGAAGGCAATTCTCGATGCGTTGTGACCGGCAAGCTTCCAGTAGCTATCCCAATCAGGTTTTCCCGAATTATTGGACTCGGATCCGAAATTTCACCACTTTTTACGATTTTTCGATTCTGGTGATTTTCCCTTGGGGTACCCCTAGGGAAATTCGTCGGATTCCGACGAAGCCAATTCTCGATACGTTGTGACCGGCAAGCTTCCAGTAGCTATCCCAATCAAGTTTTCCCGAATTATTGGACTCGGACCGAAATTTCACCACTTTTTACGATTTTTCGATTCTGGTGATTTTCCCTAGGGGTACCCCTAGGAAAATTCGTCGGATTCCGACGAAGCCAATTCTCGATGCGTTGTGACCGGCAAGATTCCTGTAGCTATCCCAATCAAGTTTTCCCGAATTATTGGACTCGTATCCGAAATTTCACCACTTTTTACGATTTTTCGATTCTGGTGATTTTCCCTTGGGGTACCCCTAGGGAAATTCGTCGGATTCCGACGAAGGCAATTCTCGATGCGTTGTGACCGGCAAGATTCCAGTAGCTATCCCAATCAAGTTTTCCCGAATTATTGGACTCGGATCCGAAATTTCACCACTTTTTACGATTTTTCGATTCTGGTGATTTTCCCTTGGGGTACCCCTAGGGAAATTCGTCGGATTCCGACGAAGGCAATTCTCGATGCGTTGTGACCGGCAAGCTTCCAGTAGCTATCCCAATCAGGTTTTCCCGAATTATTGGACTCGGATCCGAAATTTCACCACTTTTTACGATTTTTCGATTCTGGTGATTTTCCCTTGGGGTACCCCTAGGGAAATTCGTCGGATTCCGACGAAGCCAATTCTCGATGCGTTGTGACCGGCAAGCTTCCAGTAGCTATCCCAATCAAGTTTTCCCGAATTATTGGACTCGGACCGAAATTTCACCACTTTTTACGATTTTTCGATTCTGGTGATTTTCCCTAGGGGTACCCATAGGGAAATTCGTCGGATTCCGACGAAGCCAATTCTCGATGCGTTGTGACCGGCAAGCTTCCAGTAGCTATCCCAATCAAGTTTTCCCGAATTATTGGACTCGGATCCGAAATTTCACCACTTTTTACGATTTTTCGATTTTGGTGATTTTCCCTAGGGGTACCCCTAGGGAAATCCGTAAAAATTCGTCGGATTCCGAAGAAGCCAATTCTCGATGCGTTGTGACCGGCAAGCTTCCAGTAGCTATCCCAATCAAGTTTTCCAGAATTATTGGACTCGGATCCGAAATTTCACCAATTTTTACGATTTTTCGATTCTGGTGATTTTCCCTAGGGGTACCCCTAGGGAAATTCGTCGGATTCCGACGAAGCCAATTCTCGATGCGTTGTGACCGGCAAGCTTCCAGTAGCTATCCCAATCAAGTTTTCCCGAATTTTTGGACTCGGATCCGAAATTTCACCACTTTTTACGATTTTTCGATTCTGGTGATTTTCCCTAGGGGTACCCCTAGGGAAATTCGTCGGATTCCGACGAAGCCAATTCTCGATGTGTTGTGACCGGCAAGCTTCCAGTAGCTATCCCAATCAAGTTTTCCCGAATTATTGGACTCGGATCCGAAATTTCACCACTTTTTACGATTTTTCGATTCTGGTGATTTTCCCCTAGGGAAATCCGTAAAAATTCGTCGGATTCCGTCGAAGCCAATTCTTGATGCGTTGTGACCGGCAAGCTTCCAGTAGCTATCCCAATCAAGTTTTCCATAATTATTGGACTCGGATCCGAAATTTAACCACGAATTTACGATTTTTCGATTCTGGTGATTTTCCCTAGGGGTACCCCTAGGGAAATTCGTCGGATTCCTACGAAACAAATTCTCGATGCGTTTTGACCGGCAAGCTTCCAGTAGCTATCCCAATCAAGTTTTCCCGAATTATTTGACTCGGATCCGAAATTTCACCACTTTTTACGATTTTTCGATTCTGGTGATTTTCCCTAGGGGTACCCCTAGGGAAATCCGTAAAAATTCGTCGGATTCCGACGAAGCCAATTCTCGATGTGTTGTGACCGGCAAGCTTCCAGTAGCTATCCCAATCAAGTTTTCCCGAATTATTGGACTCGGATCCGAAATTTCACCACTTTTTACGATTTTTCGATTCTGGTGATTTTCCCTATGGATACCCCTAGGGAAATCCGTATAAATTCGTCGGATTCCGACAAAGCCAATTCTCGATGCGTTGGGACCGGCAAGCTTCCAGTAGCTATCCCAATCAAGTTTTCCCGAATTATTGGACTCGGATCCGAAATTTCACCACTTTTTACGATTTTTCGATTCTGGTGATTTTCCCTAGGGGTACCCCTAGGGAAATTCATCGGATTCCGACGAAGGCAATTCTCGATGCGTTGTGACCGGCAAGCTTCCAGTAGCTATCCCAATCAAGTTTTCCCGAATTATTGGACTCGGATCCGAAATTTCACCACTTTTTACGATTTTTCGATTCTGGTGATTTTCCCTAGGGGTACCCCTAGGGAAATTCGTCGGATTTCGACGAAGCCAATTCTCGATGCGTTGTGACCGGCAAGCTTCCAGTAGCTATCCCAATCAAGTTTTCCCGAATTATTGGACTCGGATCCGAAATTTCACCACTTTTTACGATTTTTCGATTCTGGTGATTTTCCCTAGGGGTACCCCTAGGGAAATTCGTCGGATTCCGACGAAGCCAATTCTCGATGCGTTGTGACCGGAAAGCTTCCAGTAGCTATCCCAATCAAGTTTTCCAAAATTATTGGACTCGGATCCAAAATTTCACCACTTGTTACGATTTTTCGATTCTGGTGATTTTCCCTAGGGGTACCCCTAGGGAAATTCGTCGGATTCCGACGAAGCCAATTCTCGATGCGTTGTGACCGGCAAGCTTCCAGTAGCTATCCCAATCAAGTTATCCCGAATTATTGGACTCCGATCCGAAATATCACCACTTTTTACGATTTTTCGATTCTGGTGATTTTCCCTAGGGGTACCCCCTAGGGAAATCCGTAAAAATTCGTCGGATTCCGACGAAGCCAATTCTCGATGCGTTGTGACCGGCAAGCTTCCAGTAGCTATCCCAATCAAATTTTCCAGAATTATTGGACTCGGATCCGAAATTTAACCACTTTTTACGATTTTTCGATTCTGGCGATTTTCCCTAGGGGTACCCCTAGGGAAATTCGTCGGATTCCGACGAAGCTTATTTTCGATGCGTTGTGACCGGCAAGCTTCCAGTAGCTATCCCAATCAAGTTATCCCGAATTATTGGACTCGGATCCGAAATTTCACCACTTTTTACGATTTTTCGATTCTGGTGATTTTCACTAGGGGTACCCCTAGGGAAATTCGTCGGATTCCGACGAAGCCAATTCTCGATGCGTTGTTTCCGGCAAGCTTCCAGTAGCTATCCCAATCAAGTTTTCCCGAATTATTGGACTCCGATTCTCGATGCGTTGTGACCGGAAAGCTTCCAGTAGCTATCCCAATCAAGTTTTCCAAAATTATTGGACTCGGATCCAAAATTTCACCACTTGTTACGATTTTTCGATTCTGGTGATTTTCCCTAGGGGTACCCCTAGGGAAATTCGTCGGATTCCGACGAAGCCAATTCTCGATGCGTTGTGACCGGCAAGCTTCCAGTAGCTATCCCAATCAAGTTATCCCGAATTATTGGACTCCGATCCGAAATATCACCACTTTTTACGATTTTTCGATTCTGGTGATTTTCCCTAGGGGTACCCCCTAGGGAAATCCGTAAAAATTCGTCGGATTCCGACGAAGCCAATTCTCGATGCGTTGTGACCGGCAAGCTTCCAGTAGCTATCCCAATCAAGTTTTCCAAAATTATTGGACTCGGATCCAAAATTTCACCACTTGTTACGATTTTTCGATTCTGGTGATTTTCCCTAGGGGTACCCCTAGGGAAATTCGTCGGATTCCGACGAAGCCAATTCTCGATGCGTTGTGACCGGCAAGCTTCCAGTAGCTATCCCAATCAAGTTATCCCGAATTATTGGACTCCGATCCGAAATTTCACCACTTTTTACGATTTTTCGATTCTGGTGATTTTTCCTAGGGGTACCCCTAGGGAAATCCGTAAAAATTCGTCGGATTCCGACGAAGCCAATTCTCGATGCGTTGTGACCGGCAAGCTTCCAGTAGCTATCCCAATCAAGTTTTCCCGAATTATTGGACTCGAATCCGAAATTTCACCACTTTTTACGATTTTTCGATTCTGGTGATTTTCCCTAGTGGTACCCCTAGGGAAATCCGTAAAAATTCTTCGGATTCCGACGAAGCCAATTCTCGATGCGTTGTGACCGGAAAGCTTCCAGTAGCTATACCAATCAAGTTTTCCTGAATTATTGGAATCGGATCCGAAATTTCACCACTTTTTACGATTTTTCGATTCTGGTGATTTTCCCTAGGGGTACCCCTAGGGAAATTCGTCGGATTCCGACGAAGGCAATTCTCGATGCGTTGTGACCGGCAAGCTTCCAGTAGCTATCCCAATCAAGTTTTCCCGAATTATTGGACTCGGATCCGAAATTTCACCACTTTTTACGATTTTTCGATTCTGGTGATTTTCCCTATGGATACCCCTAGGGAAATCCGTATAAATTCGTCGGATTCCGACAAAGCCAATTCTCGATGCGTTGGGACCGGCAAGCTTCCAGTAGCTATCCCAATCAAGTTTTCCCAAATTATTGGACTCGGATCCGAAATTTCACCACTTTTTACGATTTTTCGATTCTGGTGATTTTCCCTAGGGGTACCCCTAGGGAAATTCATCGGATTACGACGAAGGCAATTCTCGATGCGTTGTGACCGGCAAGCTTCCAGTAGCTATCCCAATCAAGTTTTCCCGAATTATTGGACTCGGATCCGAAATTTCACCACTTTTTACGATTTTTCGATTCTGGTGATTTTCCCTAGGGGTACCCCTAGGGAAATTCGTCGGATTTCGACGAAGCCAATTCTCGATGCGTTGTGACCGGCAAGCTTCCAGTAGCTATCCCAATCAAGTTTTCCCGAATTATTGGACTCGGATCCGAAATTTCACCACTTTTTACGATTTTTCGATTCTGGTGATTTTCCCTAGGGGTACCCCTAGGGAAATTCGTCGGATTCCGACGAAGCCAATTCTCGATGCGTTGTGACCGGAAAGCTTCCAGTAGCTATCCCAATCAAGTTTTCCAAAATTATTGGACTCGGATCCAAAATTTCACCACTTGTTACGATTTTTCGATTCTGGTGATTTTCCCTAGGGGTACCCCTAGGGAAATTCGTCGGATTCCGACGAAGCCAATTCTCGATGCGTTGTGACCGGCGAGCTTCCAGTAGCTATCCCAATCAAGTTATCCCGAATTATTGGACTCAGATCCGAAATATCACCACTTTTTACGATTTTTCGATTCTGGTGATTTTCCCTAGGGGTACCCCCTAGGGAAATCCGTAAAAATTCGTCGGATTCCGACGAAGCCAATTCTCGATGCGTTGTGACCGGCAAGCTTCCAGTAGCTATCCCAATCAAATTTTCCAGAATTATTGGACTCGGATCCGAAATTTAACCACTTTTTACGATTTTTCGATTCTGGCGATTTTCCCTAGGGGTACCCCTAGGGAAATTCGTCGGATTCCGACGAAACTTATTTTCGATGCGTTGTGACCGGCAAGCTTCCAGTAGCTATCCCAATCAAGTTATCCCGAATTATTGGACTCGGATCCGAAATTTCACCACTTTTTACGATTTTTCGATTCTGGTGATTTTCACTAGGGGTACCCCTAGGGAAATTCGTCGGATTCCGACGAAGCCAATTCTCGATGCGTTGTTTCCGGCAAGCTTCCAGTAGCTATCCCAATCAAGTTTTCCCGAATTATTGGACTCGGATCCGAAATTTCACCACTTTTTACGATTTTTCGATTCTGGTGATTTTTCCTAGGGGTACCCCTAGGGAAATCCGTAAAAATTCGTCGGATTCCGACGAAGCCAATTCTCGATGCGTTGTGACCGGCAAGCTTCCAGTAGCTATCCCAATCAAGTTTTCCCGAATTATTGGACTCGAATCCGAAATTTCACCACTTTTTACGATTTTTCGATTCTGGTGATTTTCCCTAGTGGTACCCCTAGGGAAATCCGTAAAAATTCTTCGGATTCCGACGAAGCCAATTCTCGATGCGTTGTGACCGGCAAGCTTCCAGTAGCTATACCAATCAAGTTTTCCCGAATTATTGGACTCGGATCCGAAATTTCACCACTTTTTACGATTTTTCGATTCTGGTGATTTTCCCTAGGGGTACCCCTAGGGAAATTCGTCGGATTCCGACGAAGCCAATTCTCGATGCGTTGTGACCGGCAAGCTTCCAGTAGCTATCCCAATCAAGTTTTCCCGAATTATTGGACTCGAATCCGAAATTTCACCACGTTTTACGATTTTTCGATTCTGGTGATTTTCCCTAGGGGTACCCCTAGGGAAATCCGTAAAAATTCGTCGGATTCCGACGAAGCCAATTCTCGATGCGTTGTGACCGGCAAGCTTCCAGTAGCTATCCCAATCAAGTTTTCCCGAATTATTGAACTCGGATCTGAAATTTCACCACTTTTTACGATTTTTTGATTCTGGTGATTTTCCCTAGGGGTACCCCTAGGGAAATTCGTCGGATTCCGACGAAGCCAATTCTCGATGCGTTGTGACCGGCAAGCTTCCAGTAGCTATCCCAATCGAGTTTTTCCGAATTATTGGACTCGGATCCGAAATTTCACCACTTTTTATGATTTTTCGATTCTGGTGATTTTCCCTAGGGGTACCCCTAGGGAAATTCATCGGATTCCGACGAAGCCAATTCTCGATGCGTTGTGACCGGCAAGCTTCCAGTAGCTATCCCAATCAAGTTTTCCCGAATTATTGGACTCGGATCCGAAATTTCACCACTTTTTACGATTTTTCGATTCTGGTGATTTTCCCTAGGGTTACCCCTAGGGAAATTCGTCGGATTCCGACGAAGCCAATTCTCGATGCGTTGTGACCGGCAAGCTTCCAGTAGCTATCCCAATCAAGTTTTCCCGAATTATTGGACTCAGATCCGAAATTTCACCACTTTTTACGATTTTTCGATTCTGGTGATTTTCCCTAGGGGTACCCCTAGGGAAATTCATCGGATTCCGACGAAGCCAATTCTCGATGCGTTGTGACCGGCAAGCTTCCAGTAGCTATCCCAATCAAGTTTTCCCGAATTATTGGACTCGGATCCGAAATTTCACCACTTTTTACGATTTTTCGATTCTGGTGATTTTCCCTAGGGTTACCCCTAGGGAAATTCGTCGGATTCCGACGAAGCCAATTCTCGATGCGTTGTGACCGGCAAGCTTCCAGTAGCTATCCCAATCAAGTTTTCCCGAATTATTGGACTCAGATCCGAAATTTCACCACTTTTTACGATTTTTCGATTCTGGTGATTTTCCCTAGGGGTACCCCTAGGGAAATTCATCGGATTCCGACGAAGCCAATTCTCGATGCGTTGTGACCGGCAAGCTTCCAGTAGCTATCCCAATCAAGTTTTCCCGAATTATTGGACTCGGATCCGAAATTTCACCACTTTTTACGATTTTTCGATTCTGGTGATTTTCCCTAGGGTTACCCCTAGGGAAATTCGTCGGATTCCGACGAAGCCAATTCTCGATGCGTTGTGACCGGCAAGCTTCCAGTAGCTATCCCAATCAAGTTTTCCCGAATTATTGGACTCAGATCCGAAATTTCACCACTTTTTACGATTTTTCGATTCTGGTGATTTTCCCTAGGGTTACCCCTAGGGAAATTCGTCGGATTCCGACGAAGCCAATTCTCGATGCGTTGTGACCGGCAAGCTTCCAGTAGCTATCCCAATCAAGTTTTCCCGAATTATTGGACTCAGATCCGAAATTTCACCACTTTTTACGATTTTTCGATTCTGGTGATTTTCCCTAGGGGTACCCCTAGGGAAATTCGTCGGATTCCGACGAAGCCAATTCTCGATGCGTTGTGACCGGCAAGCTTCCAGTAGCTATCACAATCAAGTTTTCCCGAATTATTGGACTCGGATCCGAAATTTCACCACGTTTTACGATTTTTCGATTCTGGTGATTTTCCCTAGGGGTACCCCTAGGGAAATCCGTAAAAATTCGTCGGATTCCGACGAAGCTAATTCTCGATGCGTTGTGACCGGCAAGCTTCTAGTAGCTATCCCAATCAAGTTTTCCCGAATTATTGGACTCGGATCCGAAATTTCACCACTTTTTAGGATTTTTCGATTCTGGTGATTTTCCCTAGGGGTACCCATAGGGAAATCCGTAAAAATTTGTCGGATTCCGACGAAGCCAATTCTCGATGCGTTGTGACCGGCAAGCTTCCAGTAGCAATCCCAATCAAGTTTTCCCGAATTATTGGACTCAAATCCGAAATTTCACCACTTTTTACGATTTTTCGATTCTGGTGATTTTCCCTAGGGGTACCCCTAGGGAAATCCGTAAAAATTCGTCGGATTCCGACGAAGCCAATTCTCGATGCGTTGTGATCGGCAAGCTTCCAGTAGTTATCCCAATCAAGTTTTCTCGAATTATTGGACTCGGATCCGAAATTTCACCACTTTTTACGATTTTTCGATTCTGGTGATTTTCCCTAGGGGTACCCCTAGGGAAATTCGTCGAATTCCGACGAATCCAATTCTCGATGCGTTGAGACCGGCAAGCTTCCAGTAGCTATCCCAATCGAGTTTTTCCGAATTATTAGACTCGGATCCGAAATTTCACCACTTTTTACGATTTTTCGATTCTGGTGATTTTCCCTAGGGGTACCCCTAGGGAAATTCGTCGGATTACGACGAAGCCAATTCTCGATGCGTTGTGACCGGCAAGCTTCCAGTAGCTACCCCAATCAAGTTTTCCCGAATTATTGGACTCGGATCCGAAATTTCACCACTTTTTACGATTTTTCGATTCTGGTGATTTCCCCTAGGGAAATTCGTCGGATTCCGACGAAACCAATTCTCGATACGTTGTGACCGGCATGCTTCCAGTAGCTATCCCAATCAAGTTTTCCCGAATTATTGGACTCGGATCCGAAATTTCACCACTTTTTACGATTTTTCGATTCTGGTTATTTTCCCTAGGGGTACCCCTAGGGAAATCCGTAAAAATTCGTCGGATTCCGACGAAGCCAATTCTCGATGCGTTGTGACCGGCAAGCTTCCAGTAGCTATCCCAATCAAGTTTTCCCGAATTATTGGACTCGGATCCGAAATTTCACCACTTTTTACGATTTTTCGATTCTGGTGATTTTCCCTATGGGTACCCCTAGGGAAATTCGTCGGATTCCGACGAAGGCAATTCTCAATGCGTTGTGACCGGCAAGCTTCCAGTAGCTATCCCAATCAAGTTTTCCCGAATTATTGGACTCGGATCTGAAATTTCACCACTTTTTACGATTTTTCGATTCTGGTGATTTTCACTAGGGGTTCCCCTAGGGAAATCCGTAAAAATTCGTCGGATTCTGACGAAGCCAATTCTCGATGCGTTGTGACCGGCAAGCTTCCAGTAGCTATCCCAATCAAGTTTTCCCGAATTATTGGACTCAGATCCAAAATTTCACCACTTTTTACGATTTTGCGATTCTGGTGATTTTCCCTATGGGTACCCCTAGGGAAATTCGTCGGATTCCGACGAAGCCAATTCTCGATGCGTTGTGACCGGCAAGCTTCCAGTAGCTATCCCAATCAAGTTTTCCCGAATTATTGGACTCGGATCCGAAATTTCACCACTTTTTACGATTTTTCGATTCTGGTGATTTTCCCTAGGGGTACCCCTAGGGAAATTCGTCGGATTCCGACGAAGCCAATTCTCGATGCGTTGTGACCGGCAAGATTCCAGTAGCTATCCCAATCAAGTTTTCCCGAATTATTGGACTCGTATCCGAAATTTCACCACTTTTTACGATTTTTCGATTCTGGTGATTTTCCCTTGGGGTACCCCTAGGGAAATTCGTCGGATTCCGACGAAACCAATTCTCGATGCGTTGTGACCGGCAAGCTTCCAGTAGCTATCCCAATCAAGTTTTCCCGAATTATTGGACTCGGATCCGAAATTTCACCACTTTTTACGATTTTTCGATTCTGGTGATTTTCCCTAGGGGTACCCCTAGGGAAATCCGTAAAAATTCGTCGGATTCCGACGAAGCCAATTCTCGATGCGTTGTGACCGGCAAGCTTCCAGTAGCTATCCCAATCAAGTTTTCCCGAATTATTGGACTCGGATCCGAAATTTCACCACTTTTTACGATTTTTCGATTCTGGTGATTTTCCCTAGGGGTACCCCTAGGGAAATTCGTCGGATTTCGACGAAGCCAATTCTCGATGCGTTGTGACCGGCAAGCTTCCAATAGCTATCCCAATCAAGTTTTCCCGAATTATTGGACTCGGATCCGAAATTTCACCACTTTTTACGATTTTTCGATTCTGGTGATTTTCCCTAGGGGTACCCCTAGGAAAATCCGTAAAAATTCGTCGGATTCCGACGGAGCCAATTCTCGATGCGTTGTGACCGACAAGCTTCCAGTAGCTATCCCAATCAAGTTTTCCCGAATTATTGGACTCGGATCCGAAATTTCACCACTTTTTACGATTTTTCGATTCTGGTGATTTTCCCTAGGGGTACCCCTAGGGAAATTCGTCGGATTCGACGAAGCCAATTCTCGATGCGTTGTGACCGGCAAGCTTCCAGTAGCTATCCCAATCAAGTTTTCCCGAATTTTTGAACTCGGATCCGAAATTTCACCACTTTTTACGATTTTTCGATTCTGGTGATTTTCCCTAGGGGTACCCCTAGGGAAATCCGTAAAAATTCGTCGGATTCCGACGAAGCTAATTCTCGATGCGTTGTGACCGGCAAGCTTCCAGTAGCTATCCCAATCAAGTTTTCCCGAATTATTGGACTCGAATCCGATATTTCACCACTTTTTACGATTTTTCGATTCTGGTGATTTTCCCTAGTGGTACCCCTAGGGAAATCCGTAAAAATTCGTCGGATTCCGACGAAGCCAATTCTCGATGCGTTGTGACCGGCAAGCTTCCAGTAGCTATCCCAATCAAGTTTTCCCGAATTATTGGACTCGGATCCGAAATTTCACCACTTTTTACGATTTTTCGATTCTGGTGATTTTCCCTAGGGGTACCCCTAGGAAAATTCGTCGGATTTCGACGAAGCCAATTCTCGATGCGTTGTGACCGGCAAGCTTCCAATAGCTATCCCAATCAAGTTTTCCCGAATTATTGGACTCGGATCCGAAATTTCACCACTTTTTACGATTTTTCGATTCTGGTGATTTTCCCTAGGGGTACCCCTAGGGAAATTCGTCGGATTCGACGAAGCCAATTCTCGATGCGTTGTGACCGGCAAGCTTCCAGTAGCTATCCCAATCAAGTTTTCCCGAATTTTTGGACTCGGATCCGAAATTTCACCACTTTTTACGATTTTTCGATTCTGGTGATTTTCCCTAGGGGTACCCCTAGGGAAATCCGTAAAAATTCGTCGGATTCCGACGAAGCTAATTCTCGATGCGTTGTGACCGGCAAGCTTCCAGTAGCTATCCCAATCAAGTTTTCCCGAATTATTGGACTCGAATCCGATATTTCACCACTTTTTACGATTTTTCGATACTGGTGATTTTCCCTAGTGGTACCCCTAGGGAAATCCGTAAAAATTCGTCGGATTCCGACGAAGCCAATTCTCGATGCGTTGTGACCGGCAAGCTTCCAGTAGCTATCCCAATCAAGTTTTCCCGAATTATTGGACTCGGATCCGAAATTTCACCACTTTTTACGATTTTTCGATTCTGGTGATTTTCCCTATGGGTACCCCTAGGGAAATTCGTCGGATTCCGACGAAGCCAATTCTCGATGCGTTGTGACCGGCAAGCTTCCAGTAGCTATCCCAATCAAGTTTTCCCGAATTATTGGACTCGAATCCGAAATTTCACCACGTTTTACAATTTTTCGATTCTGGTGATTTTCCCTAGGGGTACCCCTAGGGAAATCCGTAAAAATTCGTCGGATTCCGACGAAGCTAATTCTCGATGCGTTGTGACCGGCAAGCTTCCAGTAGCTATCCCAATCAAGTTTTCCCGAATTATTGGACTCGGATCTGAAATTTCATCACTTTTTACGATTTTTCGATTCTGGTGATTTTCCCTAGGGGTACCCCTAGGGAAATTCGTCGGATTCCGACGAAGCCAATTCTCGATGCGTTGTGACCGGCAAGCTTCCAGTAGCTATCCCAATCGAGTTTTTCCGAATTATTGGACTCGGATCCGAAATTTCACCACTTTTTACGATTTTTCGATTCTGGTGATTTTCCCTAGGGGTACCCCTAGGGAAATTCGTCGGATTCCGACGAAGCCAATTCTCGATGCGTTGTGACCGGCAAGCTTCCAGTAGCTATCCCAATCAAGTTTTCCCGAATTATTGGACTCGGATCTGAAATTTCACCACTTTTTACGATTTTTCGATTCTGGTGATTTTCTCTAGGGGTACCCCAAGGGAAATTCGTCGGATTCCGACGAAGCCAATTCTCGATGCGTTGTGACCGGCAAGCTTCCAGTAGCTATCCCAATCAAGTTTTCCCGAATTATTGGACTCGGATCCGAAATTTCACCACTTTTTACGATTTTTCGATTCTGGTGATTTTCCCTAGGGGTACCCCTAGGGAAATTCGTCGGATTCCGACGAAGCCAATTCTCGATGCGTTGTGACCGGCAAGCTTCCAGTAGCTATCACAATCAAGTTTTCCCGAATTATTGGACTCGGATCCGAAATTTCACCACGTTTTACGATTTTTCGATTCTGGTGATTTTCCCTAGGGGTACCCCTAGGGAAATCCGTAAAAATTTGTCGGATTCCGACGAAGCTAATTCTCGATGTGTTGTGACCGGCAAGCTTCTAGTAGCTATCCCAATCAAGTTTTCCGGAATTATTGGACTCGAATCCGAAATTTCACCACTTTTTAGGATTTTTTGATTCTGATGATTTTCCCTAGGGGTACCCATAGGGAAATCCGTAAAAATTCGTCGGATTCCGACGAAGCCAATTCTCGATGCGTTGTGACCGGCAAGCTTCCAGTAGCAATCCCAATCAAGTTTTCCCGAATTATTGGACTCGAATCCGAAATTTCACCACTTTTTACGATTTTTCGATTCTGGTGATTTTCCCTAGGGGTACCCCTAGGGAAATCCGTAAAAATTCGTCGGATTCCGACGAAGCCAATTCTCGATGCGTTGTGACCGGCAAGCTTCCAGTAGCTATCCCAATCAAGTTTTCCCGAATTATTGGACTCGGATCTGAAATTTCACCACTTTTTACGATTTTTCGATTCTGGTGATTTTCCCTAGGGGTACCCCTAGGGAAATTCGTCGGATTCCGACGAACCCAATTCTCGATGCGTTGTGACCGGAAAGCTTCCAGTAGCTATCCCAATCAAGTTTTTCCGAATTATTGGACTCGGATCCGAAATTTCACCACTTTTTACGATTTTTCGATTCTGGTGATTTTCCCTAGGGGTACCCCTAGGAAAATCCGTAAAAATTCGTCGGATCCCGACGAAGCCAATTCTCGATGCGTTGTGACCGGCAAGCTTCCAGTAGCAATCCCAATCAAGTTTTCCCGAATTATTGGACTCGGATCCGAAATTTCACCACTTTTTACGATTTTTAGATTCTGGTGATTTTCCCTAGGGGTACCCCTAGGGAAATTCGTCGGATTCCGACGAACCCAATTCTCGATGCGTTGTGACCGGAAAGCTTCCAGTAGCTATCCCAATCAAGTTTTCCCGAATTATTGGACTCGGATCCGAAATTTCACCACTTTTTACGATTTTTCGATTCTGGTGATTTTCCCTAGGGGTACCCCTAGGAAAATCCGTAAAAATTCGTCGGATCCCGACGAAGCCAATTCTCGATGCGTTGTGACCGGCAAGCTTCCAGTAGCAATCCCAATCAAGTTTTCCCGAATTATTGAACTCGGATCCGAAATTTCACCACTTTTTACGATTTTTCGATTCTGGTGATTTTCCCTAGGGGTACCCCTAGGGAAATCCGTAAAAATTCGTCGGATTCCGACGAAGCAAATTCTCGATGCGTTGTGACCGGTAAGCTTCCAGTAGCTATCCCAATCAAGTTTTCCCGAATTATTGGACTCGGATCCGAAATTTCACCACTTTTTACGATTTTTCGATTCTGGTGATTTTTCCTAGGGGTACCCCTAGGGAAATCCGTAAAAATTCGTCGGATTCCGACGAAGCCAATTCTCGATGCGTTGTGACCGGCAAGCTTCCAGTAGCTATCCCAATCAAGTTTTCCCGAATTATTGGACTCGGATCCGAAATTTCACCACTTTTTACGATTTTTCGATTCTGGTGATTTTCCCTAGGGCCCTAGGGAAATTCGTCGGATTCCGACGAAGCCAATTCTCGATGCGTTGTGACCGGCAAGCTTCCAGTAGCTATCCCAATCAAGTTTTCCCGAATTATTGGACTCGGATCCGAAATTTCACCACTTTTTACGATTTTTCGATTCTGGTGATTTTCCCTAGGGGTACCCCTAGGGAAATTCGTCGGATTCCGACGAAGGCAATTCTCGATGCGTTGTTACCGGCAAGCTTCCAGTAGCTATCCCAATCAAGTTTTCCCGAATTATTGGACTCAGATCCGAAATTTCACCACTTTTTACGATTTTTCGATTCTGGTGATTTTCCCTAGGGGTACCCCTAGGGAAATTCGTAAAAATTCGTCGGATTCCGACGAAGCCAATTCTCGATGCGTTGTGACCGGCAAGCTTCCAGTAGCTATCCCAATCACGTTTTCCCGAATTATTGGACTCGTATCCGAAATTTCACCACTTTTTACGATTTTTCGATTCATGTGATTTTCCCTAGGGGTACCCCTAGGGAAATTCGTCGGATTCCGACGAAGCCAATTCTCGATTCATTGTGACCGGCAAGCTTCCAGTAGCTATCCCAATCAAGTTTTCCCGAATTATTGGACTCGGATCCGAAATTTCACCACTTTTTATGATTTTTCGATTCTGGTGATTTTCCCTAGGGGTACCCCTAGGGAAATTCGTCGGATTCCGACGAAGGCAATTCTCGATGCGTTGTTACCGGCAAGCTTCCAGTAGCTATCCCAATCAAGTTTTCCCGAATTATTGGACTCGGATCCGAAATTTCACCACTTTTTACGATTTTTCGATTCTGGTGATTTTCCCTAGGGGTACCCCTAGGGAAATTCGTAAAAATTCGTCGGATTCCGACGAAGCCAATTCTCGATGCGTTGTGACCGGCAAGCTTCCAGTAGCTATCCCAATCAAGTTTTCCCGAATTATTGGACTCGGATCCGAAATTTCACCACTTTTTAGGATTTTTCGATTCATGTGATTTTCCCTAGGGGTACCCCTAGGGAAATTCGTCGGATTCCGACGAAGCCAATTCTCGATGCGTTGTGACCGGCAAGCTTCCAGTAGCTATCCCAATCAAGTTTTCCCGAATTATTGGACTCGGATCTGAAATTTCACCACTTTTTACGATTTTTCGATTCTGGTGATTTTCCCTAGGGGTAACCCTAGGGAAATCCGTAAAAATTCCGACGAAGCCAATTCTCGATGCGTTGTGACCGGCAAGCTTCCAGTAGCTATCCCAATCAAGTTTTCCCGAATTATTGGACTCGGATCCGAAATTTCACCACTTTTTACGATTTTTCGATTCTGGTGATTTTCCCTAGGGGTACCCCTAGGAAATTCGTCGGATTCCGACGAAGCCAATTCTCGATACGTTGTGACCGGCAAGCTTCCAGTAGCTATCCCAATCAAGTTTTCCCGAATTATTGGACTCGGATCCGAAATTTCACCACTTTTTACGATTTTCGATTCTGGTGATTTTCCCTAGGGGTACCCCTAGGGAAATTCGTCGGATTCCGACGAAACCAATTCTCGATGCGTTGTGACCGGCAAGCTTCCAATATCTATCCCAATCAAGTTTTCCCGTATTATTGGACTCGGTTCCGAAATTTCACCACTTTTTACGATTTTTTGATTCATGTCATTTTCCCTAGGGGTACCCCTAGGGAAATTCGTCGGATTCCGACGAAGCCAATTCTTGATGCGTTGTGACCGGCAAGCTTGCAGTAGCTATCCCAATCAAGTTTTCCCGAATTATTGGACTCGGATCCGAAATTTCACCACTTTTTACGATTTTTCGATTCTGGTGATTTTCCCTAGGGGTACCCCTAGGGAAATCCGTAAAAATTCGTCGGATTCCGACGAAGCCAATTCTCGATGCGTTGTGACCGGCAAGCTTCCAGTAGCTATCCCAATCAAGTTTTCCCGAATTATTGGACTCGGATCCGAAATTTCACATCTTTTTACGATTTTTCGATTCTGGTGATTTTCCCTAGGGGTACCCCTAGGGAAATTCGTCGGATTCCGACGAAGGCAATTCTCAATGCGTTGTTACCGGCAAGCTTCCAGTAGCTATCCCAATCAAGTTTTCCCGAATTATTGGACTCGGATCCGAAATTTCACCACTTTTTACGATTTTTCGATTCTGGTGATTTTCCGTAGGGGTACCCCTAGGGAAATTCGTCGGATTCCGACGAAGCTAATTCTCGATGCGTTATGATCGGCAAGCTTCCAGTAGCTATCCCAATCAAGTTTTCCCGAATTATTGGACTCGGATCCGAAATTTCACCACTTTTTACGATTTTTCGATTCATGTGATTTTTCCTAGGGGTACCCCTAGGGAAATTCGTCGGATTCCGACGAAGCCAATTCTCGATGCGTTGTGACCGGCAAGCTTGCAGTAGCTATCCCAATCAAGTTTTCCTGAATTATTGGACTCGGATCCGAAATTTCACAACTTTTTATGATTTTTCGATTCTGGTGATTTTCCCTAGGGGTACCCCTAGGGAAATCCGTAAAAATTCCGACGAAGCCAATTCTCGATGCGTTGTGACCGGCAAGCTTCCAGTAGCTATCCCAATCAAGTTTTCCCGAATTATTGGACTCGGATCCGAAATTTCACCACTTTTTACGATTTTTAGATTCTGGTGATTTTCCCTAGGGGTACCCCTAGGGAAATTCGTCGGATTCCGACGAAGCCAATTCTCGATGCGTTGTGACCGGCAAGCTTCCAGTAGCTATCCCAATCAAGTTTTCCCGAATTATTGGACTCGGATCCGAAATTTCACCACTTTTTACGATTTTTCGATTCTGGTGATTTTCCCTAGGGGTACCCCTAGGGAAATTCGTCGGATTCCGACGAAACCAATTCTCGATGCGTTGTGACCGGCAAGCTTCCAGTATCTATCCCAATCAAGTTTTCCCGAATTATTGGACTCGGTTCCGAAATTTCACCACTTTTTACGATTTTTCGATTCATGTGATTTTCCCTAAGGGTACCCCTAGGGAAATTCGTCGGATTCCGACGAAGCCAATTCTTGATGCGTTGTGACCGGCAAGCTTGCAGTAGCTATCCCAATCAAGTTTTCCCGAATTATTGGACTCGGATCCGAAATTTCACCACTTTTTATGATTTTTCGATTCTGGTGATTTTCCCTAGGGGTACCCCTAGGGAAATCCGTAAAAATTCGTCGGATTCCGACGAAGCCAATTCTCGATGCGTTGTGACCGGCAAGCTTCCAGTAGCTATCCCAATCAAGTTTTCCCGAATTATTGGACTCGGATCCGAAATTTCACCACTTTTTACGATTTTTCGATTCTGGTGATTTTCCCTAGGGGTACCCCTAGGGAAATCCGTAAAAATTCGTCGGATTCCGACGAAGCCAATTCTCGATGCGTTGTGACCGGCAAGCTTCCAGTAGCTATCCCAATCAAGTTTCCCGAATTATTGGACTCGGATCCGAAATTTCACATCTTTTTACGATTTTTCGATTCTGGTGATTTTCCCTAGGGGTACCCCTAGGGAAATTCGTCGGATTCCGACGAAGGCAATTCTCAATGCGTTGTTACCGGCAAGCTTCCAGTAGCTATCCCAATCAAGTTTTCCCGAATTATTGGACTCGGATCCGAAATTTCACCACTTTTTACGATTTTTCGATTCTGGTGATTTTCCGTAGGGGTACCCCTAGGGAAATTCGTCCGATTCCGACGAAGCCAATTCTCGATGCGTTATGATCGGCAAGCTTCCAGTAGCTATCCCAATCAAGTTTTCCCGAATTATTGGACTCGGATCCGAAATTTCACCACTTTTACGATTTCTCGATTCATGTGATTTTTCCTAGGGGTACCCCTAGGGAAATTCGTCGGATTCCGACGAAGCCAATTCTCGATGCGTTGTGACCGGCAAGCTTGCAGTAGCTATCCCAATCAAGTTTTCCTGAATTATTGGACTCGGATCCGAAATTTCACAACTTTTTACGATTTTTCGATTCTGGTGATTTTCCCTAGGGGTACCCCTAGGGAAATCCGTAAAAATTCCGACGAAGCCAATTCTCGATGCGTTGTGA